>QLSR01000170.1:1271282-1285966 GCA_031780015.1 Citrullus colocynthis | reverse complement strand
GGGGGGGGGGGGGGGGGGGAAGGTTAGCATTAGAAAGTGTGAAATTCAAAATCATTAATTTAAGTACAACTCTTAGCAGAAAGGATTTATTATGCTGTTTAATTGAGGTTTAACAACATATGGGAGTTATACTTCAAGAAAGAGAACATTTAATTGAACCCAATTGTAACTGCCAACATTTAGTAACCTACATGAGTTTTAATTCTCCATAACCCCCCATTAAAAACAAGGCTTAAATAAAAATAAAACAAAATTGAAATTATAATTAAATACCAAGAACAAAAGTGCTGTCTTTTTATCATTCCATTGATTAGCTTCAACTTGACTTTCATCAATTTAGGTAAGACTTCATTAAATGCAAGTTAGAATACATTTAATGCATCTTCACTTTGAATCTCAACTTTACATAGCATGTATGGAAGACCTCCAACATCTTCTACAATCTCCTTTGTTGAGGTCGCTATAGCTTGTATGTGAGTGATTAAAACTTGTTGTAGCTTCTTGGCTCTTGACCTTGTAATGGGACCTTGAGGTATGATAGTTGATATTGCTTGGTTCACATCAACTTGAAGTAGTTATACCCTTCAAACAATAATAGGTGGCATGTAGCTTAAGTTATGAAGGCTCTTGGAATTAATTTTGTTTTCTTTCAAAGTATATCAAATGCTTATAGTATATATTTTTACTTTAACCTTCTTTTTAGAATTGTTTTTGTAATTTTCAATCCAACAAATCTTAGACAGTCATATAGTCGTTTTGAATTCTAAGTGTTCACAATATTCTGGGCAATATTGATAAGTAACTTTCGAGGACTCAGATCTAACAACCTTGTTGACGAATAAGACCTTTACATCTCAAACTCCAACACCCCAAATCAATATGATTCAGCCCCTAAGAATGGCTAGACGATGGATTACTTAGACGATCGACAAAAACCACAGACCGGACAAAGCTGGCAGCTCCCATCGAACCTTGATCTTCGACATATTCCACAAGCAAAATCAATCAAGTTAAGATTGAATGATTCTGGACATGCAACCTAAACACCATAGAATTGCAAAAAAAACATAGCACAAGGCTAAAAGAAAACTCTAAGGCTTTTTTTTTTTTCTACATTTTCCAAGTCTCTTCCATCACTTCTTGTTTAAACTATTACATGACATTATATAAGGCATCTAAAGTGTTGTAACACTCACAATTAATGACCATTATCAGCCATGATAAAATTGTAACATGAAATCACATAAAATGACTCAAAACTGAAAAATATATTTAATAAATACAATAAATATGAGATTAATATTTTTCATCCATACTCGATGCATTTGTAACCATCCAAGAGAAAATGACATCCCATTTTGAAGTAGCTTGAAGTCTTTGTTCATTAAATGAAGCTTGATTCTTCCAAACTTCCACTTGACTTCACATAAATCTTCTTCTTTACTTAGTGTAAACTTAGACAGCATGTATGGCTCATTCTTGATGTTGAGATATTGCATGATTGAGGTTCCTCTGTTCGAATTATTAATGATAAGAAACGCTCAAGGATTTGGATCTAACAACCTTGTTGACAAACGAGATCTCTAGATCTCAAACTCGAACACCCCAAATCAAGAGGATCTCAGCCCCTTTAGTTAGTGTAAACTTGGACAACCTTGTTCATATTGCATGTTAAGGTTCCTTTCTTGATATGAACGGATAAACCTCAACCATGTAATATGAACAACAAGAAGAAGCCATCTATGCTGTCCAAGTTGACACTAACCAAAGAAGAAAAATTATGTGAAGTCAAATGAAATTTATGAAGAATCAAACTTCATTTATGGAACAAAGAGTTCAAGTAGGGGTTCATAACTCCAAGATGGTTACAAAATGATGGGTTGCTGATTAAAAAGAAATATTTCCGGATTTATTATATTAATTAAATGTAATTTTAGTCTTTAAGTCATTTTATTTGTTTTATGTTACATTTAGATCATGGCTAATAATGGTCATTAATAATGAGTGTTACAACTCTTTGAATGCCTCATAGAATCCCTAGGGTTAGATTTTGAGGCCTAAATAATGTCATATAATTGTTCACAAAAAGAGACATGGAAGAAACTTGGAAAATGTAGTCAAAAGAGCGTTTGAGCTTTTTTTGAGCCTTGTGCTATGTTTCTTTGCAATTCTATGTCGTTTAGATTGCATGTTTAGAATCACTCGAGCATGGGTTGATAAATCGTGCTTATGGAGTGACTCGAAGATCAAGGGTCGATGGGAGCTACAAGCTTTATCCGATCCATGGTTTTTTCGATCGTCCAAGTAATCCGTCTTCAACCATTCTTAAGGGCTGAGATCATCTTGATTTGGGGTTTTTGAGTTTGAGATCTAAAGGTCTTGTTCGCCAACAAGGTTGTTAGATCCAAATCATTGAATGTTTCTTATCATCTGTTCATATCATTATGATACTTATATTAAGGTATTTTACGGTTATGTTCGTCTTTTAGGGTTTAATTAGGATTACTTGATTATGGAAATCATATATGTAATGACTAGATTGAAAGAAATAATGAGTATAAAAAATGTTTTTTTATTGACAATATAGAACTATTGTAATATGAAATTGAGTGACAAAAAAAATGTCATGATAGAACGTCTATTGACAAAAAACATTTGTCAATGTTCATATATTCTTGACCAGAAAAATGTCATGGTTCAGATATTATTGACAATAAAAAAATGTCAGTATATTTTCTTTTTTGACATTAAATAATTGTCATTAGTATCCATAACAATATAGAAAATACTCAATCTTGAGTCAATTGGTGACAAAGATAAAAAGTCATAGTATGCTTGAAAATGACAAATTATAATTGTTAGTAATTATTTATTGTTGACAGTTAATTATTGTCATTAGAAAATCAATTATGACATTTTTCAATAAATGTCGTTGAAGCTCTTACCTTTAGAGGCGACACAATGACTGAAAATAACTGTCATGAATTTTAAATTCGACAGTTTCTAAATGTCATTAAATCCTTCCGATTGCTTTAAATCAATCCCGAAAGGCCATTGACATTTTGAGGTGCATGGTATGCTCGAATTTCTACAAAAATAGACATTTAAGCACATTATACTAAACAAGCAAGCAATATTAGAGACATAAAAATAGCTCTTTTTGAGAACTATCAGGCACCATCTCAAGAGATCCTTGTACTTCTCGCAAGCCCTATATAATTGCTCATCTTCTTGTTGGTGGAATGTTCTAATCTCCATTCTTAACCCTTGGGACTCAGCCGGTGGAAAATATTTACTCAAGAAAGCTTGAGCCAAGATCTCCCATGTAATGATACTATCCGGTGGTACAAGTAGCTTGATTGGTTCGAATCCAAGTCGTGAGATGGCAGTCCAACCAATTCTTTGCTCAATCCTATAAAGAAAAAGGGAAAACTCTTAGTTTGATGGCATAATTAACTTCGTTCATCTTTACCGTCCCACATATCTCTAGGAAAGATCGAAGGTACTTATGAGGATCTTCGTTTGTTTTTGCTCTAAAAGCAAGCTCTCTAGTCATTTGAATAAAACCCTGGTTCTGATACCAAATGATAAGAACGCTCAAAGATTTCGATCTAACAACCTTGTTGACGAACAAGACTTTTAGATCTCAAACTCAAATACCCCAAATCAAGATGATCTCAGCCCCTAAGAATTGCTAGATGACGGATTACTTAGACGATCAGGAAAACCACGACTCGGACAAAGCTTGCAGCTGCCATCAAACCTTGATCTTCGAATCACCCCACAAGCAAGATCGATTAAGTCAAGCTTGAATGATTCTGGACCTGCAACCTAAACACCATAGAATTGCAAAATAAACATAGCACAAGGCTAAAGGAAAGCTCAAAGGCTCTTTTACTACATTTTCAATTCTCTTCCCAATGTCCTTTTGTGAACAATTACATGGCATTATATAGGTCTCAAAATCTAACCCTAGGCATTCTATGAGGCATTCAAAGAGTTGTAACACTCATAATTAATGACCATTATCAGTCATGATCTAAATGTAACATAAAACACATAAAATGACTTAAAGACTAAAATTACATTTAATTAATACAATAAATTCAAAGACATTTCATTTTAATCAGCAACCCATCATTTTGTAACCATCTTTGAGTTATGAACCCCTACTTGAACTCTTTGGTCCATAAATGAAGTTTAATTCTTCATAAATTTCACTTGACTTCACATAATTTTTCTTCTTTGGTTAGTGTGAACTTGGACAGCATATCCTTCTTGTTGTTCATATTGCATGATTAAGGTTCATCCGTTCATATCAGTTGTTGACATCGATGGGCATGTTCATAATGCCGGGTTGATTTACTGGCAGTTAGTTGAATGTAATCTCGAATTGCCTTAGGTATCTCTTCCGCCATCTTTCTAGTGGGATTATGTTGAACTCTTAGATTCCTTCTAAATGTCTTGTCAATTCGGGATCAAGAGAAAGAACATTAATATCGCCACGAGGCATAAACTGGCAAAATTAGCAACAAAGAAATAATGTACACCTCAAATTAAGTTTATCAACTCTTGTGAATATTAAACAATAAAAATCGTTCTTTGGATTCTCAGCAACAATGTCAAAAACTTGATGTTGATCAAGTTATAATATAAGACGGTTAAATTCCGAATATCGTTCCACTAAGAATCCAATTGACAATTCAAATTATTTAGCTATTCTGGAGTTGAGTCAATTTTATTTGAGGATTCGACTTCAAGTTTGTGATTGAGAAAGCAATAAAGAAAGCAAGTAAAGTTGGAAATCAAGAGTCAAAGAGAATCCTTGGGTATTGTATCCTTGTTTAATTCATTATGCAACATTCTAGGCTTCATGGAATTGATTGTAAATCATATGCTTAAGTTCAGAAACATAAATCCAGGTTATTTTCCATCAAAAACAAGATTTTCTGATGCAACTTAATTGATTATTAACATCTTGAAACCAAATTATATAGCATTAAGAATAGTCTTTAGCAACTTTCATTATTAACCTGACATTTCCATGAGAGATTAATATGATTCATTGTTATAGATCCGATTAGACATGCAATTTCTCAAATCAAACATCTAACCTAGCAAACATTGAAAGCCAATCAACAAGAAATAAGCACAAAAATAATGAAAAGCATACTCATTACAACAATCCATGAAAAGTCTACAACATTAGCACAACTTTATAAACAATTCATTAATACCCTCAAACTAAAGAGTTTAGCCACTCATAGCTTTAGACAACATGTTCAAGAAAATTTTCAGCATAAAAAGAGTGTAAAGAAAGGAAAACTCTACTATAAAGAAGCCCTTGATTGAGGAGGAACCGCCAAGACTTCTTTGACCTTCACGTCAGAAACTCGCACGGACACCAAAACTCTCTTTTAAACAATTTGCTCTCTTTCTTGTAGCCAAATCACTCTTTGAGGCTATCTAGTGTGTCCTTAAGGTTGCTGGAAACCCCTCAATTTATAGAATTGGCCACTTTTGGCCTTCAACCCTTAGTTTTTTATACTGACCTGAAAACCACTAGCAAACACATGAAATCTAATAAAAACTTCCTTAATTTAAGAGAATAAAAGGTACTTTTCAAGCTCTTTTCACCACCTCAAGCTTAGAAATTTGCTAGTCCTGAGCAAAGAAAAGAATCAAACATAGGGAATTTAAGTGAGAAGTATGCTAACGACTTATGTCTCAGAAAATAACAGCTCAAATGGAAACATGCAAGTATATCTGTATCGTTATAAACGTTCAAGGTCAAATCTTGCTATCTCCCATGTGTGTGTGTGCAAGCTTCATTTAATTCAAAATGCTAAAACTCAAATCGAGACTTAACAGCGCTTTCTTAGTTTTCCCCCTAGTCTAGCTCATGCAGCAGTCTTCAACAATCCACACATTTTAAGAGAGTTGTCCACTAAGGTTCCATTCAATCACATTTTTCATGGGCCCTAAACTTGCATTCTTTTACCTAAGGGTACTAACTTTTACACATTTACTGTAAGCTCAATTCCCAGGCCTTTTTGTTGATCATAGCAAAGGTAGCTCTTTATACCCCCGTCCATGCATACTTATTACAAGTTTAACGTTTTGAATAATAAAAGGGATAGGCATGTAGAGCTCATATATTTTGTTTACACGTTTTTCTCAAAGGCATGTATACTATTTTCTTTTTCCTTAGTCTAAAATCAAAGCATCATGCATTTCATCTCTCTAACTGGTGGGGCCTTTTAGAGTGACAACCACATACACCTAACTTAGTCCTTTTCTAAGTTAAAGATTCTAAATTAAAGTGCCTACGTGCTCAAGAATATGAGAGACTTCAAGAGGGACTTAAATAGATTTAACTCAAGATAGTGTTATCCTATTTCCACAATAAGTCATCTATTTATGTAAATTCGAATTTCATCATGGGCAATTGATGTGGAAGGCCAAGTATCGTCCTCAGGAAATTGGTTTGATTATCCTTTTAACTATTCCGAGATCGTTCCAATTTTATTTAGGTAACCAAATTGTAATGACATTTAGGCCAAACTAATCTAAGAAATCAAATAAAAGTGATCGAGATATGGAAAATATTAACTAAGAGTTGTTTTAGGGAATAGATTTCATCAAAGATATTATTATACACAATTGCCTGACTCTTGAAGTAATTAACACAACACTTAGATCTAGAAGTCTTTTATCCGAATTGAATCTTTCCAAAACAATCTTTTCTTTTACTTAAACCCTAATTACTAATTTCTTGAAACTAGGTGATTAAGCAGAGCATTGAGAACCTTCATCAACAATCTCTATTGTTATCCAACTACTTTCTGTGTTTTCAAACGATAGTCTAGCATGCATTATCTAACTTAAACATACTTTTCCAAGCAAGATTTAAATCATAGAATCATTCAAATGTCGATCATACATTCAAAAGCATTAAGAACAATCATGCTAGAAAGCGTAAATTCAAATCAACATTCAAGAATCAAAATGTTCAACAATTTAAACCTAACAATTCATCTACCCCTAAAACTATGAGAAGCTTAGCCTAACATGGCTTCTATAGACAAAACCAACATTAGAACGACAAGATACAACAAATAAACCAAGAATAAAGAAAGAGAAGAAAAGTTATCCAGCTTCCAAACTTGTTTCCAGGATGGATTTGGCCTTTTGATGATCCTCGAATCTTTTGGCATCATGGAATCTTCATATCTTGCACTAAACCCTCACTCTAGGTCTCTAATTCACAAGCTATTGATGTAGAAGTCGGCTGAGGACCTCCCAATTTATTGAAAATCAGATCTTTGCTTAAGAAGAACTTTCCAAAATTGCAGATTTTTTATTTTTGGAAACGCATCATAGTTGCGTTCTTGGAAATTTAGTCGGAGCGTAGCTGCGCTCTCAGAGAGCGTAGCTACACTCTTTTGCCATCCCAAATTTTAAGCTCTCGGGTTTGGAGCGTAGAGGGCAGTGCAGCGCGCTCTCGACACTGTTTCTAGGGTTCTTCCATCTTTTCTTCTGTTTTTCAATTGGTATTGGCTCGGTTTGTTTCATTTGGTCTTGGACACTTAATTTCTCATTAATTACCTGAAACCCACTAGCAAAAACATCAAATCTAATAGAAAATATCCCTAAATCAAAGGCAATAAAAGCACATTTTAGGTGCTTTTTACCAAACTTAGAAATTTGCTACTCCTAAGCAAATAAAAGAATTAAACATAGGGAGGTTCAAAATAAGTGTGCTATTGATTCATGCCTCATAGAATAACATATTAGGATCTTAAATAGAAACATTCAAGCATTCTATATTCTTAAGATCATTCAATGCCAAATCTCGTCATCCCTCATGTGTGTGATTCAAAGACAAGAACTCAAATGAGGACTTAAGAGAGCTTCTTTAGTTTTCCCCCTACTCTAGCTCATGCACCAACGTAAGCCCTAGCACTTAATTTTCTTTTGTTAAGTTCAAGTTAGTAACAATAGCTAAGGGTTGGCTTGAATGAGTGTAAATGTAAGTGGAAATTCTAGTGTATGTCTACATAATTATGATTTTCTCATTAGCTTTTAATAAGGGATCTGGGATGGTGACAATGATGTATTTGGTCAAGGAAGTGTGCCTAAGTGTTGGGAGTTTTTTCAAGTCAAAGTAGGTCAAGGGTTGAATTCAATTAAGGAAAATCAATAAATAAAAGAATAAATATTAAAATATGTTAAAATAATTATTTTAAGTGAAATAATATTTAATTTGGATGATTAGAATGAGAAGAAAAGAAATGGAGCCACGTTGAAGCAAAGAGCTTGGTGGCCAAAGTTGATTGGTTCGTTTGGCCAGCAGCTTAGTCCAAAAGCAGGCAGCTCAAAGACAACGTTGGTTCTCCTGATTTACTCGTGCCATTTTCGCTCTTTTTGGACCAAATGAAGCTCTATGTGTCAAGATTCTAACCTAGGACTACCAAATCAATTTGGAGTCGGGAAGATGGAGAAAACATGGAAAAACTGAAGGTTGTCGCTGAAACCGAGCAAACCAAACGGGTTAGTTTTGAGAAAATTTTCAAGGTGTTCAGAAAGAATTTTGGAGCCCAATCTTTTTGGTAAGTCAGTTAAGAGGTTACCTTGAGTTCCATAAAATTGATTTGAATTTTATTTGGAAGGAAAAGGAGTTTTGGAGCTTTGAAAAATCGGGTGGAAGACAGGTGACTACTGGCCAAAGTCAGCTGGTGACTACCCAGGGCTATTGCCTAGGCTTGCTCACCCTCAGCCCACACGCGTGCTACCAACACCCCCACCCGACGCCCCTGTGTAGCAAACCATGCCCATAGCCACCCTGACGCCTCTGTGCGGCCAACCACTAATATGAATGGAGGAACCTCAATCATGCAATATGAACATAAAAAATGAGCCATACATGTTGTCTAAGTTCACACTAAGCAAAGAAGAAGAATTATATGATGTCAAGTGGAATTTATGAAAAATTACACTTCATTTAATGAACAAAGACTTCAAGCTACTTCAAATGGGATGTCATTTTCTCTTGGATGGTTACAAATGCATGGAATATGGATGAAAAATACTAATCTCGGATTTATTGTATTTATTAAATCTATTTTTCAATTTTGAGCCATTTTATGCATTTTTAGGTTACAATTAGATCATGGCTTGTAATGGTCATTAACTATGAGTGTTACAACTCTTTGAATGCCTCATAAAATGTCTAGGGTTAGATTTTGAGGCCTATATAATGCCATGTAATTGCACACAAAATGAGAGAAGGAAGAGATTTGAAAATGTAGTAAAAGAGCCTTTGAGCTTTCTTTTAGCCTTGTGTTATGTTTCTTTTGCAATTCTATGGTATTTAGATTGCATGCTCAAAATCATTCAAGCTTGACATGATCGATCTTGCTTGTGGATTGATTCGAAGATCAAGGGTCGATGGGAGCTGCAAGCTTTGTCCGATCCATGGTTTAGCTGATCATCTAAGTCATTCATCGTCTAGCCATTCTTAGGGGCTGAGATCATCTTGATTTGAGGTTTTGAGTTTGAGATCTAAAGATCTTGTTCGTCAGCAAGGTTGTTAGATGCAAGTCCTCGATTGTTTCTTATCAGTTGGTATCAAAGCCAATAAATTCGAGATTAGTACTTGTCATCCATATTCCATGCATTTGTAACCATCCAAGAGTAAATGACATCCCTTTTGAAGTAGCTTGAAGTCTTTGTTCATTAAATGAAGCTTGATTCTTCATAAATTTCACTTGACTTCACATAATTCTTCTTCTTTGCTTAATGTGAACTTGGACAGCATGTATGACTCATTCTTGATGTTTTTATTGCATGACTGTGGTTCCTCCATTCATATTAGCCACTTTGGGTATTTTTGGAAAATTTTGGACTCTAATTGATATTTTCTTGAATTTTTGGCCTCAAATGGGCAATTTTGAATTTTGAGCTGATTTTTGAGTATTTTAGAAAATTTGAGAAAATTTGCAAAATGGTCCCTAAAGGGCAAAAATGATGAAATAGGTGAAGATTAAGCTTGATATGGACAATGTGGATGGAGTTTTGCTAAATTAGGATTGTGGGGACCTCAAGGAAATGACTTAATGTCTTCTAGTTGATGTTTCAAGTCAAATTGAGATCGAAAAAGCCTATAAGCCTCGAGGATCAGACTTGGATTGTGAGTGACACTTGTTTTCTTTAAAAGGATTTCATTTATGATTTCTAGCCATGTTTTCTTATGAAATGTGGTCCCTTGATGTTTTGCTAAATGTTGAGCATGGTTTACTATTTAATATTGATTTTATGGCAAGAAGAGCATATTTTATCTGTTTTCTCATGTTTAAATGATGCCAGTTACTGAGAGATGTTTAGCTTTTCAATGAAACGTTTTATGATGAACTGTTTGTTCAAAGCAGTCATGTTTTCTTAAAATGTTTTCTAATGGTCTTAATGCTGAAGGACATTGAGAAGACATATGAGCAACTCTAAGACACGAAGGAACTGAATGCTAAAGGACATTGAGAAAGCATTAGAGTATCCTACGGACCTAGTATCGAAGGACATGGAGAAGATACTTGGACAGCCCGAGCTGGTTCCTATGTCCACATAGTGAGAGTTGACGTTGTTCTATGAGATTACTCCACATCAGCTAAGGTTATCCGACGTTGAATGTGTTAAGATTACTCCACCCCAACTAAGGTTTTGATAAGAAACGCTTGAGGACTTGAATCTAAGAAAGAACAAAACCTTTAGATCTCAAACTTAAACACCCCAAATCAATATGATCTCAGCGCTTAAGAACGGCTAGACAACAGATTACTTAGATGATCAGCAAAACTATGGATCAGAAAGAAAGCTTGATGCTCCTATCGACCCTTGATCTTCAAACCACTCCACAAGCAAGATCAATCAAGTCAAGCTTGAATGATTGTGAACATGCAATCTAAACACCATAGAATTGCAATAGCACAAGGCTAAAGGAAAGCTCAAAGGCTCTTTTTACTACATTTTCCAAATCTCTTCCCATGTCTCTTTTTCATTAACAATTACATGGGATTATATAGGCCTCAAAGTCTAACCCTAGACATTCTATGAGGCATTCAAAGAGTTGTAACGCTCATAATTAATGACAATTATAAGCCATGATCTAATTGTAACATAAAAAATACATAAAATGACTCAAAACTGAAAAATACATTTAATAAATAAATTAAATCCGAGATTAGTATTTTCCAACCATATTCCACGCATTTGTAACCATCCAAGAGTTGACATCTCATTTGAAGTAGCTTGAAGTCTTTGTTGAATAAATGAAGCTTGATTCTTCATAAATTCCACTTGACTTCACATAATTCTTTTTCTTTGCCTAGTGTAAACTTGGACAGCATGTATGGTTCATTCCTGATGTTCATATTGCATGATTGATGTTCCTTCGTTCATATGAGGTTTGTTTTCGACGTTGAGTGCATTAAGCTTGCTACGCCTCAACTAAGGGAATTTTGATTTCAAAAGTAATGTTGAATGATTTTAGAAACTTGATTTAGTAAATGTATCGCAATGTTGAATGGTTTTGGACTAAGTTTATGTTTTCCATATTATGTCACTCACTAGGCTTCCAGGTCACATTTTCCTTGTTTTCTTTCCCACCAAGGTAGAACAAGAGTTCTCAGAGCTACTCAAACCTCGTCCTACTCAAGATTCAAGACTTCAGTGACACTTCTCTCAGAGTTGTACATGTAAATGGTTTTGCATAAAATGGCATGTAAACATAGCTAGTTTGGTTTGGTTGGGAAGATAGAGAGTGCACTTTGTGTATGTAATCTAAGTTCTACTGTAGTTGACGTTTAAGTTCAGCTAATGTATATATTTATCTTTATGGTATTGTAATTATTTGAACGGTGGACTTGAAAGTTTTTTGTCGTTAGGGAAAGTTACTATGGGCGGCTTTATTAAATGATGTTTCAACAGGTTAAACAAGTACAGATGGGCAGCGAACCTCATAAAAGGGGTGAAGTTTGTTGTCTTCACACTTTCTTTCAGGTTTAAAAAGGTAATCTGGGAGGGGGTGTGACAACCAATCTTCAAGAATTCACACATATCAAACAATTAATATGCTCCATTAAGGTGCCTTAATATTTCAAGATTTCTTTCATTGTCAGCTTTAACTTGCATTCCTTTACGTAGGGGCAATAACTTTCACACATTCACTGTAAAGACTCCTACCTAGTCAATTCCTAGGTATTCTTATTGATCATAGCAAAGGCAGCTCTTTTTACCCCCATCCATGCATACTCATTACAAGTTTAAAATTTTGAATGATATAAAGATTATGCATTGAAGCTCATATATCTTTTTTTTTTTTGTGCACATTTTTTTTTTTCAAAGGCATAATAATCTTTTCTTCTTCCTTAGTCTAACGTTACCATGCATCATGCATTTCAACTCTCTAACCGATGGGGCCTTTTGGAGTGATAACCAAATACATCCAACTTAACCTTTTCTAAGTTAAAGATTCTAAATTAAAGTGACTACGTGCTCAAGAATATGGGAGACTTCAAGAGGGACTTAAATAAATCAAAACTCAAGATAATGTTCTCCTATTTCTATAATAAGTCATCATTATGCATATTCAAGTCTCATCATGTGCAATCAGCATCACAAGCACACAACCATAAAAAACATTCCAATCATCTTTTAAAACTCAATTATTTTCAAAATTTTCAATTTTTTTCAAAATTCACTTAACATGCATATAATTATTGAAAACATATTAGCATGCACAACAATATAAGAAAAACAAACACAAGTACATGGTACATCTCCAACCCCAAACTTAGAATAATGCATTGTCCTCAATGCATAAAAGAATAAAAGAGACACAAGCCTGGGAGTGTGTGGGGGTCCACCAAAAGGCTTGGTGAAATGGGTACTTTGTGTTGCTAAAAAAAATTCTACTAGAGAAACTAGACAAATTATTGGAGTGCCATGGAGGCCAACCTACGAAAGGAATAAAATTATAAGAAAGGAAATAATTGAAATAGCAATAAAGAAAATAAAACTAGGGTTGCCTCCCAAGAAGCGTTGGATTTTACGTCTTCCAAACTAGATGACCAATAAGATTCTTTATGGCACATAAAAAATCTTCGATTTTTCAGGGCCCTTCTTAGTTGAATCAATGTAACCTGCAAAACTTTGTAGGCTTATTCTCTTTTTGTGGGCTCCTGAAAGCAGAGAAATATTTTTGTTATTTTCATATATGGAAAGTAAAAAGACTCAAAATCATAAAAAAATTTATAAGGCTCATGATAAATAAGGAAAGAATTTTCAAGAATAGGAGGATCTTTTAGGGATAAAGAATTTGGCTTTTCAACACCAAACTTTATCTCTTAGATATCATCCTCAACATTAAGCACAATTTCTTCCTCGTTCTCACAACGCGACTCTTTTGGTTTATTCTACTTGACAAGACTCATGAGGGAGAGAAGGTTCACTAATGAGAAGACTCTCTAGAGATGGAATATTAGGCTCTTCAACCTCAACCTATTCTCTTGGGTCTCCTGAAATTTAAGCTCAACTCCACTCTCAAATCTACGACCCTCACCTTGAATTAACTCACCTACCGCTAACTCATCCTCATCATCATAGTACATGACTCTAGGTCCCCTACCTCGGTGGCATCAGAAAAATTATCCTCACTCAAGGCCTCAATGGCATCAACTATTAGACTAAGTTGATTGCATATGCGGTTTAGGGCGGCCTCATTCTCCTCCACTTGAGCTTATACCCTACCCAACCTCCTCTATCTTTTCCCAAATGACCAACCTCAGCTTACTTTCTAAGATATATTCTTTTAACACATTTTCTAGGGAAGGTCTCTTCTCTCTCAGTGTTGGGTCATAACACTCATACTCATAGGAGGGATGACTCACATACTCATGGCTAGAGCAACTAAAAGGATAAGTGTCACACCCCCTCCCAAGTACCCTCTTTACCTAGGTGAGGACAGCAGACATCGACCCTCTTACAACATCTACTGTCAACCTGTTCAATCCTCAAAGGTTCTCCCAGCACCTAATATATAGTTTATAAGTCATATTTGAACATTAATCTCAAACTTAGGATAAGCTGGCATACAAGAACATACTTCCATTCACTTAAAGGTAAAATATGACTACGAGCTCTCACTCTTCTCTATATGTACAACACATGTCTTACATACAAATATTTACAATGTACACGCACTAGTGGTAAGCCTAGAGAAGTTGTTGTGTAGGCTAACACCCCGGTTTCGCTCGCTACCTGAAAAACGAAGGAAAACATGAGCTAGGTTGCCCAGTGAGTGACAAGTTCAGAAAATCTTTACTTAACACAGGAATACAACAATCCTGCTCGAAAATTAGTGATAAAACAATAAATAGTTCATCTCCAAACTCAAGAAAAGTATACTCAATAAATGATATTAACACCATATACATTTCATGTAAGCAGCTAATTTGTAAGCACGTTCACAAGCTTAACGCGAATTAATGTTAATGTTAATAATTTCATTTTGTAAATTAAATAAAAATATAAAAAAAGAAAAAAAGAAGAAGAAGAAAGGAAAGGAAAACAAAGGGGAAAGAAGACAAAAAGGAAATTAGGAAAAAACGGGGGGGGGGGGGGGGGGAAAA
>QLSR01000170.1:1219273-1271091 GCA_031780015.1 Citrullus colocynthis | reverse complement strand
GGGGGGGGGGGGGGGGGGGGGGGGGAGAAATGAGAAAGAAAGTGGAGGGATGTCGGTTATTATTTTTATTGAAGGGATGAAATTTGCCGACTCATTTCTCTCCATTTCCAAACTCATTTCTATGCTATCTTTCAGTTGCACGTCATGGAGAGGTTGAAGAAGAGTTCTAGAGCAAATTCGTGCAAGGTTTTGGACGGTTTCATGGAAAAACTGAAGCTGAAACAGAAGCTTCATCTGCTGTCGCACAGTTTAAACCAAGTTTAGTGTTTGGTAAATATTGAGCTGAAGAGGTCGAATTTCGGGTTGAAATTTTAAGGTTAGTAAGTTAACTCAATTCTGAACAACCTGTATGAAGGATGCCTGAGTTGAAATGGAATAGAAACATGTAAACTTTTAGGTGGAAGTTACTAATACGAAATTTCAGTGCAATCTGGAGTAGCGCGGAGAAATCTTGCAATATCTGACGAACAAGGACGAGTTAAGCCACGAAAATTTGAGGTAAGCTAGGAAGCATATTTCTCTACAAGTTTGTAGAAGGAAAGAAGTTCTAAATCTATCTAGAAATATGACTTTTAACTGACAGAAGTGAGAACAAAAAGGAAAGGAGGAAACTCTGCTGTCGGGTGTCGCTAGGAAGCTGGTATTGCTGAGAATTGGAGAGTGAGTAGCGAGACAAATCTCGCTGGTGGTGCAGAGGAGCTTTTGGTCTCACAAATCTCGTTGACTCTCGCTAGGTCTCCCTCCTTAGGTAATCTCGCTAGTCTCGCTTATCCTGGTGTCGCTAGTGTCGTGTACTGTTGTGTAATTTCTCTAGTAATCTCGTTAGTAAGGTGAAATCTTGCTGGTAATCTCGCTAGTGACATAGAATCTCGCTTATTATGTTTACTTGAGAAAAAAAAAAAAGAGTCTCAGTGATGAATCATGATTGGAGTTTAAGTATTCATATTTAACGATCATGTAAAGGAAGTTTAAGGAAAGCATAACGTAAGGAATGTGTATTTACAGGTCATGACGAGTTTGGAAAGGCATATAATCCGCTCAAGGCCTAAGGACAAGTTGTGAGTGACATTTTTCTTTCTTTGAAAACGATTTTATTGAAAATTTTCAGTTCGATGTTCTTATGAGATATAGCTTTGAGATGTGTTTTTTTGAAAAGCATGATGTTTGATTATATTGTTGACAAGACATGTTTTATCTGTTTAGAATATATAAATTATAAAATTAGAAATTCTAGAATAAAAATAATAAAAAAATGTTGAAAGGCATGTTGTGAAATGTTGTTTATCGTGAAATATCTGATTTTTCATGAAAGATTTTCATGTGAACTATTTATGTAAAATACTGGCTTCTAAAATGTTTTAGAGGAGGCTCAATGCTGAAGGATGTGAGAAGGCATGTGAGTTTTCCTGGGACCTAGTACTAAAGGACATGTAGAAGGTAATTGGGCAACCCGCAATATTCCTATGTGCACATAGAGGTTGGTATTGCTGGTGCGTTGAGTTTTGCTCCGCATCGAGCCATTATTTTGATGATGCTGGTGTGTTAAGTTTTGCTCCACATCGAGCCATGGTTTTCGACGTTGGGTGCATTGAGTCTTGCTCCGCCTCAACTAAGGGAAAATTTTTAAGAACGAACTAATTTCGTGTACGACCATTCTGGCATGAACGTATGTTATAATGATTGTAACATGCCTGTTTTCGAACAAATATGGTTTTACAAAATTAGTCACTCACGGGGCTTTTAGCTCACGCTTTCCATGTTTTTTTTCCTCCCAGGTAGCGAGGACGTTCCCGGTGCTTAGCCTACTCCAACTCACCTTGCCTAAGTTCGAGATATCAGGAAATAGACACATTTGAGTTGTTGTACGTGTATATAACCTTGTATAGGTGGCATGTAGACCTAGTTACATATTAGTTGGGATGTGAGACGGGTTATTGTACAAATATATTGTGGATATGTTGAAAGTTTAATTGTAATAACATAGGTCTTTATGGTTTTGGCTTTGTAAGCGAATATGTATATTATAGTCTCACAGGCTATTCAGTACAAATGAGCAGTGAAGATCACAAAAGGGGTGATGTTTGCTGTCTTCACATCTCCTCTCGGGTTGAGTAGGGTAACCTGGGAGGGGGGTGTGACATTTCATCCTCGAAAACCATAAAAATTCAACATAAGTCTGAAAGATTTTCCTTAGTTGAGGCAGAGCAGAGTGTTCTTTGATTCTTCATAAATTCCACTTGACTTCACATAATTCTTATTCTTTGGTTTGTGTAAACTTGGACAGCATGTATGCTTCATTCTTGATGTTCATATTGTATGTTTAAGGTTCCTACGTTCATATCATTCTCCCTTTCTTCAAGAAGATTTGTCCTCAAATCTAAAAATATTACTTGGAAGGAACATCGAAGTATTGGTGCAAACATTTTTACACTCTAAAGAATTAATTTATTGGCTAGAATTTGAAACTTTGGACTAACATTCTTAACTATTGGCTAGAAAATTCAATATGCATAGATGTTGTAACTGCTATATTTAATGTTTAACAGCCCACTTCCTCAAATTTCCAAAGTGTAACCTATGAGATTGAACACCAAATGATGAAATTAATGGCCAAAATGATCAAATTATAAGAATTTCTGATTTGACATGTTTTTTAGAGAGAAAGAACAATTGAAGAACAATTGATATTAGGGATAGCAATTTTCTCTTCTCTTGACTGATTTTGAAAAACACAAACATTTGACATTGAAGAAAGCTTAATTTGAAGACCTCAAAGAAAAATTTTTTTTTAGATAAGCCTCTGATTTAAAACATTGAAGTTTACAAAAATATGAAAAAAAGATTGGATATGAGACTTTTTTCTTTTATAGTATCATAAAATAGACAGAAAATGAGATGAATAGAAAAAAAAAAAAAAAAAACAGCAGCAATGAAAAACATATATCCGATCTAGAGTCATAAGCTCTGATACCAAATGATAAGTAATACTTGAAGACTTGGATCTAACAACTTTGTTGACGAATAAGACCTTTAGATCTCAAAGTCAAACACCTCAAATCAAGATGATCTCAACCCCAAAGAATGGCTAGACGACGGATTAGTTAGACGATCAACAAAACCACGGATCAGACAAAACTTGATGCTCCCATCGATCATTGTGATGCGCACTTTAAGTGTTAATCGCAAGTGTACGGGTCAAGTTATAATATAAGACGGTTAAGTTCGAATATCGTTCCACTGGAGATCCAATTGTGAAGGTTTAAGGTACTTAGCTATTCTAGAGTTGAATCAATTTTATTTGAGGATTGAATTTGAAAATTATGAGTTATGGAAAATATAATCAAATAAGGAAAGTATTAAAGTGAGAAACACAAGAGTCAAAGAGAGTTCTAGGGTAATGAATCCTTGTTTATTTCATCATGCAATATTATAGATTTCATGGATTTTATTGTCATTCATATGCCTAAGTCTAGATACTTAATTCCAAGTTATTTTCTCTCAAAAGCAACTTTTTCTCATACAACTCGATTGATTATTAATCTCTTAAAACCAATACAAAATTACATGGCATTAAAAATAGTCTTTAGCAACTTTTATTGTCAACCTAACTACTCTCGTGATAGATTAACAACAATTCATTGTTATAGATCAAGTTAAACATACAATCTCTCAATCATACATCTAACCTAACATGTGAAGATGGCTAATCCACAAGAATTAAACACAATAACAATGAAAAGCATAATCATTCCAACAAAACCATGAAAGTCTACAAGATCAACATAAATTCATAAACAAATCATCAAAACCCTAAAACTAAAGAGTTTAGCCACTCAAGCTTAAAGCAACATGTTTGAGCAAAATAAACAAAGAAAGAGTGTAAAGAAAGGGAAACTCTACTGAAAAGAGGCTATTGATTGAGGTAGCACCGTCACGATCTCCTTGGCCCTTACGTCGGAATTCGAAGGGCACCACGACTATCTCGAACTCTTTTCCTCTTCCTTGCAACTAACTCACTCTGTGAACTCTCACTCAATTCTCTCCTTTTTGTGCCTCATTAGGTCTGCACTTCCTTGATTTAATTTTGATGCCTAGGGCTGCTGGAAACCCCTAAATTTATAGAGTTTGGCCGCCCAAAAACTTACTAAAAATAACAATTTTTTATTTAAGGAAAACTGGCGCCGTGGCGCTATTGAAAATTCTGGGACAGGGCCGCGACGCTTTTGGAGAGCGCCGCGGCGCTAGGGCTGCGATCCGAAAAGCTTGCTCTCGGGTTTTAGCGCCGCGGCAGTGCCGTTCAAGTGCCGTGGCGCTGCCCCAATTTCTTCCGTTTTGGGTTTTTCAACTCTTTTTCGCGGTATTCTTGCTCGGTTTTGATCTTTTAGTATTTTCTTCTAATTTTCCTCATTTTAACCTGAAAACCACTAGCAAACAAGTGAAATCTAATATAAACTCCCTTAATTTGAGAGAATAGAAAGCACTTTTCAAGTGCTTATCACCTTGATCTTCAAATCATTCCACAAGCAAGATTGATCAAGTCAAGCTTGAATGATTCTATACATGCAATCTAAACACAATAGAATTTCAAAAGAAAAAACATAGCACAAGGCTAAAAGAAAGCTCAAAGGCTCTTTTACTACATTTTTCAAGTCTCTTCCAAGTCTCATTTTTTAACAATTACATGGGATTATATAGGTCTCAAAATCTAACCCTAGACATTTTATGAGGCATTCAAAGAGTTGTGACACTCATAATTAATGACCATTATAAGCCATGGCCTAATTGTAACATTATACATAAAATGACTCAAAACTAAAAAATACATTTAATAAATAAATTAAATATGAGATTAGTATTTTTCATCCATATTCCATGCATTTGTAACCATCCAAGAGTAAATGACATCTCATTTGAAGTAGCTTGAAGTCTTTGTTCATTAAATGAAGCTTGATTCTTCATAAATTACACTTGACTTGACATAATTTTTCTTCTTTGCTTAGTGTAAACTTGGACAGCATATATGGCTCATTCTTGATGTTCATATTGCATGTTTAAGGTTCCTCCGTTCATATCAATTATAAATAGCATGCTTTTCGTAAAACATGTTTAACATCTAGCAGACTCTCGAACAATTTTCAGTGCAAAGCACATAATATTCACATGCCGAAAAACACATGCTTACTTCAAAATAAGTAGTCATAGTTGCACAATAAAACTCGTAAGAATATAAACATTAAAACATGCTTACAAATATACTAGAGCATCATGTAATCTTTGTATAAAATAAAGCTTGTTTTGAATAAAATTTGTCACTCAAATTTAGCTCAAACATCCTTCACAAAAGTTGTTAAGAGTTGAGTTAACTTACGGACCTCAAATTCTCAGCCCTAAACTCGATCTCCACAGAACGCTATCCTCCAAATACCGAATGTTGTTTAGATTGCACAACAGCAACCAGCCCTTCTGTTCTAACTTCAATTACACCACGAAATCTATCAGAATTCTACATGAATTTGCCCTAGACTCCTTCCTCTACCTCTGTTTGTCGCTAAGCTGAAATATGGAATTGATTGGAACTTTAAAGACACCAAAAATGATCGAAAACTTAGCTTTAGACACTTAAACAAGCTGTCGTCTTACCTCCACTTTCTCTTTTATTTTATTTTATTTTATTTTATTTCCAAAAACTATCTCAAAGTACTCCTTCAGTCTGCAAATGCAATCTTCCATTGACAAACTTGGACGCTAGCCTGGACGCGTAGCAAGTTTGGTTGCTAACTTGGACGCATGGCTAACTTGGATGTATACTTCGCCAATGACCAACGTGAGCTCCCTATCGATCTCAACCAACGCATAGCTGCTGGTCCAACAACCTCATCAACGCATAGCCTCGAACATTTACTCATGCTCAACTTTTGGACGCATGTCTCAACAAGCCAACACTTCACTTCACCAATCCATAGCACACCCTCACCAACGCATAACAGCCTTCACAAACGCATGATAACTCATACCCCTTAAGGCTCTTGGCCACTCTTTACTTCACCATCACATGCTACATCATCCTTCTTTAGCTTGTCATCTTTCAATATCAATCTTTATAACTTGTTAACTTCCAAAGTTAAGTGTGAGGCTTACAATTTACCACCTCTTTGTAGGAATTTTGTCCCCGAAATTCGGCAAACTGTTAGTTCCTCGAAAACAAATGTGGATAATGCTTAATCATTTGCTCCTTGGCTTCCCAAGTAGCTTCTTCTACAACATGATTTTTCCATTAAACCTTGACCAATGGGATCACCTTCGTTCTTATTACTTGCTCTTTCTCATCTAGCACTTGAATCGGTTCCTCCTCATAACTTAAATCTTCTCTTAGCTCAATTGGTTGCACCTTAAGTACTTGAGTAGAATTTGGGACATATTTCCTTAAAACTGAAACATGGAACACATTATGAACCTTAGACATTTCCATCGGTAAAGCTAACTTGTATGCTACCGGACCGACTCTTTCCAGGATTTTGAATGGTCCAATGTATCTAGGACTCAGTTTTCCTTTCCTGCCAAATCTTAGAACTCCTTTCCACGGCGACAACTTAAGAAATACTCTATCTCCAACCTCAAACTTGAGATCTCTTCTCCTGTTATCAGCATAACTTTTCTGTCGATCTCTAGCTGACTTCAGATTAGCTTTGATCATCTCAATCTTCTCTGTAGTAACCTGGACAATCTCCGGTCTAATTAGTTTCCTTTCCCCAACTTCTCCCCAACACACTGATGTTCTGCACGGTCTACCATACAATGCTTCGTACGGAGCCATACCTATACTTGCTTGGTAGCTGTTATTATAAGCAAATTCTATTAAAGATAGATGTCCATCCTAGCTACATTTGAACTGCAAAACACAAGCTCAAAGCATGTCTTCTAGAGTCTGGATCGTCCTCTCTGATTGTCCATCAGTTTGAGGATGACAGGCAGTACTGAACTGCAACTTCGTTCCTAAAACCTACTGCAAACTCTTCCAGAATTTAGAAGTAAACCCAGGATCCCTGTCTGATGTCATAGTTACTAGTACTCCATACTGACTTACAATCTTGTCTACATACATCCGTGCCAATCTGTCTAGTGTATAAGTTTCTTTGACTGGCAAGAAACCTGCTATCTTCGTTAATCTATCAACAATCACCAAAATTTCATCAACACCTGCTGGAGTTCTTGGCAACCCAAACAGAAAATCCATAGTAACATGTTTCCATTTCCACTCAGGAATAGGAAGTGGATTCAGTAACCCTGTCGGCTTTTGCTGTTTAGGCTTTACCTGCTGACAAATTAAACATCTTATCACGAACTCAGCTATTTCCCTTTTCATACCTGGCCACCAATAAAATTTTCTTAACGTTCTATACATCTTGGTACTACCAGGATGCATAGCATAAGCCGAGCTATGTGCCTCTTCCAAATTCGCCAGCTTAACTTCTACATCTCTTGGCACATAGGCCCTATCCTATTTCAGCAGCACACCATCAAGTCTGAGCTCAAAGTCTACTCTCTGTTGAGCTTTTACCTCCCCTATCAACTTCTTGATTACACGATCTTTTGTTTGCTTTCTTGTAACCTCATCTACCAACTTAGGTCTCAATTGGAAATGTGCTAACAATGTTCCTTTACCAGTTACCTTTAAGCTAGCTGCACTATTCCTGAATTCCCTGAACAAAGTGACCCTGACTGTATTCAAAGAACTTACTCCACTTCGAGACTTCCTACTTAGGGCATCAGCTACAACATTCACTTTCCCTTGATGGTACTCAATAGTGCAATCATAGTCCTTGACAATTCCAACCACCTCCTTTGTCTCATGTTAAGCTCTTTCTGATCAAAGATGTATTTCAAACTCTTATGATTTGTGTAGATATGGCACTTTTCTCCATACAAATAATGTCACCATATCTTCAATGCTAGAACAACTGCAGCTAACTTCAGATCATGAGTAGGGTAGTTACCCTCATGTGGCCTCAACTGCCTAGAAGCATATGCTATCACTTTGCCATTCTACATCATTACACATCCTAACCCTTGATGAGAAGCATCACAATAAACTTCAAATTCCTTTCCTGACTCGACGAGTGCTAGAATAGGTGCAGTTATCAATCTCCTGTTTAACTCTTGAAAACTCTGCTCACACTTCTCATTCCACTCAAACTTAGTATTCTTCTTAATCAAATTGGTGAGTGGTAAAGCTATATTGGAGAATCCATGAACAAATCTCCTGTAGTATCCTGCTAAACCCAGGAAACTATGTACCTTCGTTATTGTCTTAGGCTGTTCCCATCTGACTATAGCCTCAGTCTTTTGAAAATCCACACTAACTCCTGTAGCTGACACCACATGGCCTAAAAACACAACTTGATCTAACCAAAACTCACATTTACTAAACTTTGCATACAATCTCTTTTCTCTCAAGATTTGCAAAGTAGTCTTGAGATGTTCAGCATGCTTCTCTTTATCTCTAGAACACACCAATATATCATCAATAAATACAATAAAAAACTGATCCAGATAAGGATGAAAGATCCTATTCATCAGATCCATAAACACTGCCAGTGCATTCATCAAACCAAATGGCATCACCAAAAATTCATAATGTCCATACCTGGTTCGAAAAGGTGTTTTAGGTATGTCCACTTCCCTAACTTTCAGCCGGTGATGCCCTGATCTCAAATCTATCTTTGAAAACACTAACACTCCCCTAAGCTGATCAAACAGATCATCTATACGAGGCAAAGGGTATTTGTTACATATTGTTACCTTATTTAACTGACGGTAACCAATACATAATCTCATTGTTCCATCCTTCTTCTTGACAAATAGAACTAGTGCACCCCATGGGGATACACTCGATTTAATATACCCTTTGTCTACCAACTCCTGCAGTTGCACCTTCAACTCCCTCAATTTCGACGATGCCATATGGTACGATGCCTGAGAGATAGGGGTTGTACTAGGTGCTTAATCAATAGTAAACTCCACCTCTCGATCAGGTGGCAACTTTGACAACTCCTCAGGAAACACATCTAAAAACTCTCATACTACTGGCACATCTTCTGGTTTCAACTTTTCTGACTTCATTTCTGTCACATGTGCTAGATATGCTTCACAGCCCTTACTTAATAACTTTCTGGCCTTCATCGCCGAGATCACACAGGTAGGAAGAACTCTCCTTCTTCCTTTAAAGACCACCTCAACCCTATCGGGTTTCATAAATCTCACCTCTTTCTTAAAATAATCAACACTACCATGATACTTTGACAAAAAGTCCATGCCAAGAATAACATCAAATTCTATCAAGTTTTGAGGTAACAAATCAACCAACAGCACCACACTATCAATCAATAACTCACAATCAAAATAAGCATGTTCTATAGTTACAGATTCACCAACAGAAGTATGTACTAACAGGGCATGAGGCAAACATTTTAAACTCCTATTTACATTCAAAGCAAACTCATGAGACACAAATGAGTGGGTAGCTCCAAAATCAATTAACACATAAGCATTCCTAGAACAAACAGTGAGCATACCCGTTACCACTTCTAGAGCCTCCTCAGCCTCTTGCTGCGTCATGGCATAAACCTTCCCTTTCTGCTTAGGTCTGTCAACTTGACCTTTTTGTTTGGCCCCACTACTTCCTTCACCAGCTCCTATCTCCTGTCTTGGCTGGTTTACTGTTTATGATACCGTTCTTTGTTCTACTTCTCTTCTTGACCTCAACTGAAGGCGATCCCTCCTGAAATGTCCTGGCTGACTACAACTGTAACAAACTTCAATCCCTAACCAACACTGTCCCAGTGTTTCTTACCACATGAGTTACACCATGGTTTCTCTGCTGCACTAGCTATAGATTCACTAGGGCGACTAAACTGTGAATCTCTAGTAGGAGCTGAAGTCTGAGGAAATCTACCTTGACCTTTCTGTATACTACCACCTTTGGAATCACCTGCAAAATATGATTGATGCGCACTTTTAGTATTAACCCCAAGTGTACGGGTCCAGTTATAATATAAGACGGTGAAGTCCGAATATCGTTCCACTAGAAATCCAATTGTGAAGGTTTATGTTACTTAGCTATTCTAGAATCTAATCAATTTTATTTGAGGATTGGAATGGAAGTTGTTAATTATGGAAAATATAAACCAAATAAGGAAAGTATTAAAGTGAGAAACAAAAGAGTCAAAGAGAATTCTAGGGTAATCAATCCTTGTTTATTTTATCATGCAATATTATAGATTTCATGGATTTTATTGTCATTCATATGCCCAAGTCTAGCAACTTAATTCCAAGTTATTTTCTCTCAAAAACAACTCTTTCTCATGCAACTCGATTGATTACTAATCTCTTGAAACCAATACAAATTACATGGCATTAAGAATCGTCTTTAGCAACTTTTATTGTCAACCTAACTACTTTCGTGATAGATGAATAGCAATTCATTGTTATAGATCAAGTTAAACATACAATCTCTCAATCATACATCCAACCTAACATGTGAAGATGGCCAATCCAAAAGAATTAAACACAATAACAATGAAAATCATCATCATTCCAACAAAACCATAAAAATCTACAAGATCAACATGAATTCATAAACAATTCATCAAAACCCTAAAACTAAAGAGTTTAGCCACTCATAGCTTGAAGCAACATGTTCAAACAATATAAACAAAGAAAGAGTGTAAAGAAAGGGAAATTCTACTGAAAAGAGGCTCTTGATTGAGGTAGCACCGTCACAATCTCCTTGGTTCTCACGTCGGAATTTGAAGGGCACCACGACTATCTCGAACTCTTTTCCTCTTCCTTGCAACTAACTCAATCCTTGAACTCTTTTATGAACTCTCAATCAATTCTCTCCTTCTTGTGCCTCTTTTGGTCTGTAGATTAATGGTTGGTTCATTGTTTAGGGCTGCTAGAAACCCTCAAATTTATAGAGTTGGCCGCCTAAAAACTTACCAAAAATACAATATTTTCATCTATGGAAAACTGGCACCGCAGCATTACTGAAAATTTTGAAACGGCGCCGTGGCGCTGTGACGCTGTTGGAGAGCGCCGCGGCGCTAGGGCTGCGTGCAAAACTCTTTTCTCTCGAGTTTTAGCGTAGCGATAGCGCCATCCAGGCGCCGCGGTGCTGCCCCAATTTTTGCAACTTTGTGTTTTTCATCTCTTTTTCTCCATATTCTTGCTCGGTTTTGATCTTTTGGTCTTTTCTTCTAATTTTCTCCATTTTAACCTAAAAACCACTAGCAAACAAGTGAAATCTAATATAAACTCCCTTAATTTGAGAGGATAGAAAGCACTTTTCAAGTGCTTATCAATGATCCAGTAGATCGAGCTTTAAACTTTCCTCAGAAACTCTTGGTATAAAACGTCGTTTTCCACCTCGGTAAGGCTGCTCCTGAGGCGTACAAAATGTTTGTCCAGCTCTATTTCCTCCTTTGTCAACTCTTCCCTCTTGTAAGCTTTTTTCTACTCTCAAGGCAGCTTCCACTAGCTTAGTAAAATCCGTCCATTCAGTACTCGTCGTCACTGGAGTACGAATTTCACTTTGCAAACCTTGCTCAAACCATTTGCACTTATCTACTTCTTCTGTCAGTAATGCCAAAGCATACCTGGCCAGTTCTGTAAATTTCTTCTCATATTCAGCTACAAACATATTTCCTTGAACTAACCTGAGAAATTCATTTCACTTTTCATCACAATAAGATTTAGGATAGTACTTATCCTAAAAAGATTTCTTAAAATCTGCTTATGTCAAAGAACTCGCGTCTACACCTTTTTTTTCTATCAGGCGCCACCAATCCTCAACCCCTTTCTAGAGCATATAAGTAACCAGATCAAGTTTTCTATCTTCAAGATAGTGCATGACCTTGAAGCATGTTTCTACCTGATTCAGCCACACCTCAGGTGCAGGTTCAGTAGTACGCTCAAACACCTGGGCACCTAAGGCTTTAAACCTTTCTATTCCGTACTTTTTCTCAGGATCCTCATGAGCAACCTCTACACTGGCTACCAGCCTCTGAGCTATTCTGTTGAAAATCTGCTCTTCCATATTTACATTCGCCTGAGGGTTACTAAACTCTCCATCGGAAGTCTCCCTCGCACTACCAGTAGCGCGCAACGTCCCTGATGGATAAATGAGCATGCAGCAGAAGTTAATTTGATCAATTTTCACTCTATAATGCTCAATTTAGAGGATTAAACATGCAATTAAGAAGAAAAACCAACCTTGACGCTCCAAATTCTCCTTCAATTCTTGATGAATTTTAGCACCACTTGGTTGTAGACCACCGCAAGAGTCTTCTCTACTATTCTCTAGGCTTAGATTGGATGGTAGGATCCAAATTTGTGGTGAATTTGAGAAAGAATGAAAGTTGGGAAGAAGATGCACAATGGATGGAATTTTGCAAAATTTACCCTTAATATCATAAATTTCTTAACCATTTTTATGTCAAAAACATCTCCATTTATTAAAGACTAACATGCAATCCAATTGCATCAACATTTGATAACACAAAATGGTTAATTTGTTGGTTAATTGTAAAGATGACAACCAAGCTCCTAGCTTAGTTAGTGGGAAAATCCAATCTTCAAAAATCAATTCTAAAATCAATTTTCAATAAATTTCCAAAATTGAATTAAAATTGATTTGTAATTTAAAAAAAAATAATTAAATAATTAAATAAAAATAATTTAATATTTAATTAATTAAATAATTTTTAATATTATTTTAATATTAAATAATAAAATAATATTATTTTTCCCACTTGTCCCGATTTTTCTAAAAAATCGATATGAATCCCTATTCATATGATTAAAATTTAAATCATACTATTTGTGCGTTTAATTCGTAAGTCAACATCGATATATCGTATACATCTGACTTTCATTCCTTGAGCCAAGATTTGAATGATTCAAACTTATTCACCACATTATCTAAGATTTTAGTCCATTTATGAGCTAGTAAAGGGGCCTAATGGGCCTATAGATCATGAGCTCCAACGATCCGAGATTAACCGGCCAAACTCTTGGACCTAGTTAACCAACATTCCTTAACTAACGGGACACTCCACTAAAGCCCGTAACTACATTGTCCTCTCTGTAGATATATTTGTGTCCATTTGATATAACCGTCATCGATAAGTCAATCCTTCACAGGTTGTTCATAACTTCAACGAGGTCAAATACCGATTCACTAAATCCATTCCCTCTCGGGCCAGTGAGAGAATGAGACCCCTTCTTCAAGTCCTGGGAACAACACTTAAGAGAACAACCTCTCTACTATCCCTAAGTTGGGTAGGAGTGAATTCCGTCTTGCAAATTCTATGTCCCCAGCTATCTACCGGTCTTATCCCTGAAATGGGAGGAATGTTGAGCAGCACTATTGAGGTTACTCTCACCTATGTAGATCAAGGGATAATTCTGAATAAACAGGAGTTCATAGATAGCTCAAGATTCAGATCAAGTTATCTATGTCATCGATAAGTGAAATTAATCAGTGTTAATACGTAACAGATTATTTCAGGGTCAGTCTTACACAATCTCATTATATAGAATACCCCCGCTCACATGTCTCTACATGAGCAAATCAGGATCACTTCATTTATGAAACTTTACAACATTTTGTAACAATCATGATGCGGGTCGTATTCAATAGTGTCTCCAGGAAGAGGTACCCAACCTAATCCATGTACTATAGACTATTGATGCTACTTACTCCAACTTGATCGTGTTTATGTCTCCACATAAAGTCCAAGTACTCATGATAGTAGCCAAGGGTTTGTAGTTTAATTGGATCTAGAGTTAATAAATAATTAATTCACTTGAATAACTTCATATGTACTAAAATTCATCTATTTACAAAAACTACGAGTTTTAGGACATACAACCCAACAGTCCCAGCATCTGCTTGCCTACCTCGACTGGTCTTCCTGGTCATGTTCCTATAACATATCATAACATCAATATATAACAAACTCATCATGCTCCTAACTACTATGCATGTTCTCACTTCCCAAAACCTTATGCTCTGATACCAAACTCTCACACCCCCTCCCAAGTACCCTAACCTAAAAGGAAGAATGAGGACAGCAAACACCGACCCTTTTACAGCATCCACTGTCAAACATAAATTTTGCCTTTACCTAATAAACAGTTATAAATCATAATCGACTTCATACATACACCAGAGTTAACATGCCATACACACATCTTTTTCACTCAACCATATAATAGCTTATGTACACAACAATTCCTTACACCCTCTCTATATGCACAACACATGGTCCAGTTCAAATATTTACAATTTTCAGAAAACTAAACACCAATGGTAGACCCAGACGAGATCTTGCATAGGCTAAGTACCCGAGACTCGCTCGCTACCTAGAAAACATAAAACAAGGAAAGCATGAGCTAGATTGCCCAATGAGTGATTAGTTTTGTAAAACCTTCTTTGGCTCAAAAACTATCCTAGTAGAAACATTTTAACACATGCGTATAAAACATCAAATCAAGTCATATTCATACAAAACATGCTCAAATGCCATTGTCAAATCATACATGTCCATTTCAGAAAAAGATACTCAGAAATTCCGTTTGTTTCAAATCGTTTTCCTTAGTCGAGGCAGAGCGGAGTCAACGCTACTTAACGTTGAAAACATTTTACATCATTTCCATTAGTTGAGGCGGAGCTGAGCTCAATGCTACCCAACGTCAGAAACATTTTACATCATTTTCCTTAGTTGAGGCAGAGCGGAGCTCAACGCTACTCAAAGTCGAATATCCTTAGCTGTGTGGAGTAATCTCAACACATCAGCGTGGTACGTTCCTCTATGTGCACATCTTCAAGTCCTTGAGCATTGGTGTCCCATTTTCATATCCAGGTTACCCATTTTCCTTCTTCGAGTCCTTTGGCGTTGGGAACCTTTTCTATATTCTGGCTACCCACTTGCCTTCTTCAAGTCATTAAGCTTTGGGAGCCTTTCCTAGCTTGGACGCATGGCCAACTTTGGGCTTAAAGTGTCTATGCGTTGGTTGGATTGAAGCAAGAGTCCATGAGAGTGAGCGTGGGTGATGGCTGAAAATAGGGAAGACTTTGTGTAGCCGAGGCCAAGTATAAGGGGATGCGGTTCTGGAGAGGCATGCATTCCCGAGGTTGAGCGTGAGTAAATGTTCGGGACTATGTGTTGATGAGGTTGTTGGACCAGCAGCCATGCGTTGGATGAGATCGATAGGGAGGTTGCATTGGTCGTTGGCGAAGTATGCATCCAAGTGTGTCTATGGTTCAACGCATGGTGCAATGTGCCAGGCTAGTAACCAAGTTCGCATTAGGAAAGTATGCATTCAAGGGTGTTTATGGTTCAAACGCATGGTGCGATGCATCCAGGCTAGCGTCCAAGTTTGTCAATAGAAGATTGCGTTCACAGGCTAAAGGAGATACTTGGAGATACTTGGAGATAGTTTTTGGAAGATGAAATAAAATAAAATAAAATAAAATAAAAGTGGAGGTTAAGTTGGCAGCTCGTTTAAGTGTGTAAAGCTAAGTTTTCGATCATTTTCTATCTCTAAAGCTCCAATCAATTCCATATTTCAGCTTAGCGACAAAGAGAAGTAGAGGAAGGAGTTAAGGGCAAATTCGTGCAGAATCCTGACCGGTTCTGTGGTATAATTGAAGCTAGAACAGAAGAATTGATTGTTGTCGTGCAATCTAAACAACGTTCAATATTTGGAGGATAGCGTTCTGTGGAGATTGAGTTTAGGGTTGGGAATTTGAGGTCGGTAAGTTAATTCTTAACAATTGTTATGAAGGTTAGTTGAGCTGAATTTGAAGAAAAACATGTTAAATGATAGGTGGAAATGTTTGATACAGATTTTCCGAGTGATTTGAAGTAGCTCAAAGTAAGTCGAGAATATCTATTGAACGATGAAGAGTTAAGTTCTGAAATTTTGAGGTAAGCTAGAAAATCTATTTCTTTATAAGTTCGTAGAAGGGAAGAAGTTCTAAATTTGGCTTGAAATGCGATTTGTAACAAATAGAAGTGAGAATAAGAGGAAAGGCAGAAACTGAGATAATAGGTATCGCTGGAACTGCAAGTAGCGCTAAGAATTTAAGCGTGAGTAGCAAGACGAGTGTCGCTAGTAACACTGAAGGTTTTGTGTCTCACAACTCTCGCTGGGTATCGCTAGGTATCGTTGCTCAGGTGAGTCTCGCTGGTCTCGCTCAGCATGGTATCGCTAGTACTGCTTACTTGTAGTTCAATCTCGCTAGTAGTCTCACTAGCTGTGTAGAATCTCGCTCATTAAGGTTTATTCTATTGAATTGTGGTCTTGGTAGTGAATTATTGACCCAGTATGAACGGTTAAAGCTTGTTGGTTATGTGAAGGAAATCTTAAGGAAATCTAACAACGAGAAATGTATGACTATAGGCCAAGAAGAGCTAGGAAAGACGTATAAACCGCTAAAGGCCCAGGACAAGTAGTGAGTGACGATTTATTTAAAATAGTTTTGCTTTGAATAAGATGATATTCTTGACAAGATTATATTTGAAAGCATGGCTATATGATTGAAAGAACTTATGAGTTTTATGAGCATAGTATGAATTTATGAAAAAGCATGCTGTTTATTGATTTATGAAATTATGAAAAGCATGGAAGCTTGTTTATGAGATTGTGAAGATTTGAAAATGTTAGTTTATGAATTTATGGTATGATGTTTTCAAAGCATGTTGTTTTAAATAATGTTTTTGGAAAACGCTCCCAATGCTCAAGGACTCGAAGAAGGCAAATGGGTAACCGGAATATAGAAAAGCTTCCCAATGCTCAAGGACTCGAACAAGGCAAATGGGTAACCTGGATATGGAAATGGGACCCCAATGCTCAAGGACTTGAAGAAGGCATATGGGCAGCCCGAATTATGATACCTATGTGCACATAGAGGAACGTACGACACTGTTGTGTTGAGATTACTCCACATAGCTAAGGATATTCGACGTTGGGTGCGTTGAGCTCCGCTCCACCTCAATTAACGGAAATGATTTAAAAATGTTTTCGACGTTGAGTAGCGTTGAGCTCCACTTCGCCTCAACTAAGGGTAATGATTTAAAAGAAATGGAATTTCTGAGTATCTTTTTCTGAAATGAGCATGTATAATTTGACAATGGCATTTGAGCATGTTTTGTATGATAAATTGATGTTTTATACGCATTATGTTAAAATGTTTTACTATGAATAGTTTTCGAGCCAAAGACGGTTTTACGAAATTAGTCACTCACTGGGCATCCAGGTACGAGGGAGTCCAAGGTTCTTAGCCTACGCAAGATCTCGTCTGGGTCTACCATTGGTGTTTAGTATTCTAAAAATTGTACATATTTGAACTGGTCCATGTGTTCTGCATATAAAGAGGGTTAAAGAAGTTGTTGTGTACTTATGCTATTATATGGTTGAGTGAAAGGATGTGTGTATGGCAAGTTAACTCTGGTGTATGTATGAAGTCGATTATGATTTATAACTGTTTATTAGGTAAAAGTAAAGTTTATGGTTGACAGTAGAACTGAAGGAGGGTCGGTGTCTACTATCCTCACACTTCTTCCTGGGTTAGGAGGGTACCTGGGAAGGGGTGTGACATACTTGGTGGTCTTGATGGTGGCAAAGGCTAGTTAACCTCTCCATCGTCTTCCCTAGCTTTTGTGTCTCTCTCATCTTGGGCAATCCTTTCGAAGATGTCCCCAACCATTCCTCTCATCTCTTTGGCAAACTTCACTACTAGCGACTAACGTATTAGCTTCATCCCAAGCTTGCGTTTCAGGTGCAGGCTGCTCAGCATCTTAATGTGCCAGATGCACTCTTGGGTTTTCCCCCTCAAAGTTCTCAGTCGATGATTCTATAAATGATCTCTTGGCTTCTTTCAAGATGCAAGATTTTACTCTCTTGAGTGGGGTTGGAGAAGGTGGAGGGTTGATTCGACTTAGGGGGAGTATGTTCAGCACCTCTACACGCTCGTCAGAATCTTATTGTACTTCAACGATAGGAGGGTGGCTGGGCTGAGGACCGGCGATTGGATTAATAGTTGGTCTAGGGAAGAAAGTTTGGGAGGTCGCAATGTTAGGGATAAATGGAGATATGGGGTTTGGTGGTGAAGGTTGGATCAATGGGGTAGAAGGCATCACTAATCGAATGGAAGGCGAAATGGGTCACGGGACAGGTTTAGCTTTACCAGTGATGTTCGCTGCAGAACACCGGAGATTGAGGATGAAGATGGAGTTGAGTAGTAGGTGTTGTACAATGAGACTGGTGAGTTGTTCCCGGCGAAGTGGAGGTTGTTTTGTGAATCGGAGCCGCTGGACATCTTCAAGGAACAAAAAGTTGAAGAACAAGGATATCGGCTAGGAGGAAGACAAATGAAATGAAAAGGTTTGAGGAAAGGAAAGTCGCACTTAAATAGGCGAAATGGCGTTATCAGCATTAAATGCGGATACTCATTAATGCTATATTGCACTGGATCTAGGCGATCAATTGAGCCGCACACCAGATGTGCATTGTAGAAGATATTGTGATGCAAATAAGCACTCAAGTGTTTCTGAGAATACACAATGACTACAATCCTATGAGTCTTAAATATTAAAGATTCTAGCAACACGAGGACTGTCTATAGATACACGCAGCGATAGTGCAAATGACAAAAATTATTAACATTTATAAGCAGTCAATTCTGAAAATGCAGTTAAACACACCATGTTTTCATGCTATCTTACTTACACTACTTCTACAGACTGAAATAAAAGAAAGCAAAGTTAAAAGAAAGCATCTCTGGAAATTTAAGAGTTCAGCAACGTAGGAACCTTCCAATGCAAGCTCATCAGTTTAGCAACTAGTAACAATGCAATTTATAAAATGCGTACCTTCATCACTAATAATCGCCCTTGGCATTCCAAAACGCGAGAAGATGTACTTCTTCAGGAATTTAGACACCATAATCGCATCATATTTTGTACATGTTATAGCTTCAACCTATTTTGACACGTAGTCGACTGCCACCAAAATGTATTTGTGGCCGCATGATGGGGGGAATGGTCCCATGAAGTCAATGCCTCAAACATCAAATAACTCCACTTTTAGGATAGAGTTCAATGGCATCTCGTTTTTATTAGAGATGTTCTCCATTCGTTGGCACTGATCACATACTACTACGTATACTCTTGCATCTTTAAATAATGTTGGCAAAAAATATCTACTCCGAAGAACTTTTGCTGCAGGTCCTTTGTCCATCAAAGTGTCCTCCATAAGGAGCTTCATGACAACTCGCTAAAATGCTCCGCGTCTCATATTCTAGGACTGACGACACAAGATATTGATAAGTAACGCTCCACGATTTGGATCTAACAACCTTGTCGACGAATAAGACCTTTAGATCTCAAACTCCAAAACCCCAAATCAAGATGACTCAGCCCCTAAGAATGGCTAGACGACGGATTACTTAGACGATCAACAAATCCACAGATTGGACAAAACTTCAAACTCAAACACCCCAAATCAGGATGATCTCAGCCCCTGCCAAGTATGCTTCACACCATTTGCTTATCAATTTCCTAGCCTTCACTACAGAAACTATGCAAGTAGGGAGAATCTACCTCTTTTCCCAGAAAACTACTTTAACCCCGGCTGGCTTCACAAGCTTAACTTCTTTCTTAAAATAGTCTACGTTAGCATGATATCTTGACAGGAAGTCCATACCCAATATCAAATTCTACAAATTCTAGAGGTAAAAAATCAGCTAACAAAATTACTTTATCAATTACCAATTCACAATCACGATAGACACACTTTATCATTACAGAATTACCAACAGGGGTATGTACTAATAATGTATTAGGCAAAGGCTCTAATTTCCTATTCACATACTTAGTAAACATACAAGAGATAAACGAATGTGTAGCTCCATAATCAATTAATACACAAGCATGCTTAAAATAAATCATAAGCATACCAGTCACCACGTCTGGAGTCTCCTCAGCCTCTTGTTGAGTCATGAAGTAAATTTTTCCTTGTTGTCTAGGCCTTCCTATCTAGCCTCTCTGTCTGCTACTTCCTTCACCAGCATCTTTTCCTATTTTAGCTGGTTCACCGTCTGGGAAACAGTTCTTACTCCATTCCACTTCCCAATCTTAATTATGGACAATCCCTCTCGAAATGACCTTGCTGGCCACAATTAAAACAAACTCCAGTTCCTCTTACACATTAACCCCAGTGATACCTTTCACATATACTACACAATGGTTTCCAAGAAGCATTGGCAACCGACTCACTAGGTTGCTTAAATTGTAAACCATTTCCTATAACTTTGCCTTGGACACCACCTCTAGATCCTGAAAAATATGATCCCCCAGATCGAGCTTTAAAACTTCTACTACCAGAAACACTGGGTACAAAACGTCTACTTTCACATCGATGAGACTGCTCCATAGACGTACCCCAGGCTTGTCCCTTTCTAAATCTTCCCCTATTGCCTTCCCTCTCAACCTTCTCGGCCTCTTTATTCCTTTCAATTCTTAATGTAGCTTCAATCAATTGTGTGAAATTCGTCCAGACCACACTAGACGTAACTAGAGTACGAATTCTAGCTTGCAAGCCCTCTACAAAACGCTTGCACTTATCACCTTCATCCTCCATGAGTTTCAGAGCGTACTTGGTTCACTCTGTGAACTTCTTTCTCGTATTCAACTACAATCATGTCTCCTTGCACTAATCTTAAGAATTTACACCTTCTCTCATCACAGTACGTCTGTGGATGATATTTTCCTAGAAAGCCTTCTCAAAGTCTACCCACGTCGGAGGTTCTATACCAATTCCTCTATTTTTCACCAACTTCCATCAACCTTCTGCTCCTTTCTGGAGCATATGAGTAACCAAGTCAAGTTTTCTTTCTTCAAGACATCACATGACCCTGAAGCATTTCTCCATCTGGTTCAGCCACACCTCAGCAACTGAGGATTAGTAGTACCCTCAAGTACCTCAGGTCCTAAGGCTTTGAACCTCTCAATCCCATATTTGCTCTTGGGATCTCCTTGAATTGTCTTAACGCCAGTAGCCAACCTTTGTGCTATTCTATTAAAAGTTTGGTACTCCATATTTACTAAAATCTCCCTCCAATCCTTCTATCAAGTTACTGTAGCGTGCGATGTTCCGGTGTCTGCTTGCCTACCTCGTCTTGTCTGGCGGGGCATGTTTCCTATAATACAACATGATATTAATATCCTATAGACCTAACATGCTCCTAACTGCTATGCTCCTAACATGCTCCAAAATGCAAAGAAGATTTTTATCAATGAATGTAAGTCAAGATTGTCACATAATCCATTAAATCCTCTCCATTATTCTAAGAAAAAGCTATAATAACTTCTATTTCTACAAGTTATTAGCAACGTCGGGGTAATGAGTGGGGGTTTTGCTCCTTTTCTGCATCTTTTCGTCTGATTTTTGCTCGATTTGGTTCTCTCGACTTCTAAAACTTATTTTTCTCTATAATTAATTGAAAACCACTAGCAAATACATGAAATCTAATAAAAACATCCCTAAATTAAGAGCAATAAAAACACTTTTTGAGTGCTTTTCAGAGCGTTGCTGTAAACCCTACTTTCATTTTATAAGAGTTAAATATAAGAACGTAGTACCGATATGAACTAAATTGTCTTTCCTTTTGTAGATAGTCAACTTCTTAGTGTGCAAGCAATAGCTAGATGACTACATTGCACAACAAAGGAAAAGGTTAGTACATGAGAGAAAGTTCTATTATTGGGATGAACCCTATTTGTACAGGCTGGGTCTAGATCACATCCTACATCGGTGCATGCCAGAATATGAAATGCAGAGCATTCTTGAAAGTTGTCATGAGTCCCCTTATGGGCGGGATTTTTTTTTTTAGGGTAGAGAACAGCTAGGAAAGTACTTCAAAGTGGGTATTTCTTGTTGACACTCTTCAAAGACGTGAGGGCGTATGTAGTGACTTGTGATCGATGTTAGAGAACTGAGAACATCTCCAACAAGAATGAGATGTCACTGAATTTGATCTTGGAAGTGGAATTATTTGATGTATGGGGCATGGACTTCATAGGACCATTTCCTCCATCATGCAGTCATCAGTATATCTTGGTAGCGGTGGACTATGTATCTAAATGGGTTGAAGCTATCTCCTATGTCACACCCCTTCCCGGATTTTCCTCTTTTAACCTGAGAAGAGATGTGAAGACAGTAACCTTGACTCCTATGTAAGATTCACTATCCAACCATTTCCGCCAAAAACAGCCCAGACGAGGTTTCTGTGTAGGAAAAACATCCCAAATTCGCTTGCTACCTGGAAAATAAAATAAAATAGGAAAGCGTGAGCTAAAAGCTCCATGAGTGACTGATTTTGTAAAAACTATCTTTAGTTCGAACAGAGGCTTGCCAAGACAATACATATAAAACAAGGATTTAACACGAGAGTTCAACTAAAATAGTTCTTTCGCAAAACCTTGCCAATCTCGTGAATCCGTTCTAAAACATATAAAATCGTTATCAACTCGTACATGATTTTCAACAGATCGTAAGAAAACAGTTTAGTTGCAATATTTTTCCCTTAGTTGAAGTGGAGCAAAACTCAACACTCCAACGTCGAAAACGAACAAGGCTCGATGCGGAGCAAGACTCAACGCACCAGCATATTACCTCTATGTGCACATAGGAATATGGCGGGTTGCCCAAGTACCTTCTCATGTCCTTGAGTACTGGGTCCCGGGGAAACTCACATGCCTTATTAGCATTGAGCCTCCTCTAAAACATTTTTATCTGTCAATTTACATAAATAGTTTATCTAAATTTTTTGCAGAAAACAGGATGTTCCTTGATAAACAATATTTTGCAACATGCCTTTCGTTATCATAAAGCAATCCAATAAAACATGCTTTTTGAACAATATATTCAAACATTATGCTTTTCACAGAAACAGTCATCTCAAAGCCGTATCACGTAGCAACATTTTTAATAAAATTCATTTTCAGAAAAAGGAAAGAGTCACTCACAAATCTCTTAAGGAATTTTTCCCTTTTTCTTTCAAATCCTTGTTTTCCCGAGCTTCTTAAACGCAAGGCTTCAGCTTTTAACCCACAAGGTAGCTGCTTCCACCCTCTGGTAGCTCAGTTGAACGCAGCGTTCTAATTTTGGAACGCAAGATTGACGTTCTTCTGTCAATTTGATTGGACGCAACCCTACCTTTAAAACGCAACGTTGATGATTAACTCAAGGAGCTTCCTAACTCTTTCCTTTTTCCGGATGCGTTGACCTCTCTTGGACGTAAAGCCTAACTTGAACGCATCATCCAATCTTGGACATGGCGTTCACCTTGAACATAATGTTGTTCTCAATGCAAGGCCGACCCCGAGGCAAGACATCTTCCTTTATTATCGGATGATTAAATTTATCAAGAATACCTTCTTCCTTCCCTTTTCTCAAGATTTCTTACTCCAAAATCATTAGTCCTTACTTTCCCCCTCAGAGTCCTATTTATAGCGACTCGCCATTCATCTTCCCCTCTCCTTTTACCACTTGGTTGCTACAGGTTGCTCTGCATGTCTGACTAATCATGCATTAGTCCAAGTGTCGCCTTGCATGAAACACTTAACATACCTTATTAACACATCCTTATTTTAAGGTGTCGAGTTTATATGAAGCCACCTAGCCTTTATAACTTATCTTATTTGTCCAATATTTCAAATAGAGAGCCATTCAATCCATACGACGTCCTCATGCGTTTATTGAGTTTCCTCTAAAGTTTGAGCTTCCCTACTCACTTGTCTAGCTCTTAAACAACTACACTCCCGTCTTTGACATGTAGAGATAACTGTCTCAACGCATAGGGATTTCAACGCATTACAACCTTACCAACGCACCAAATACGTTTCTTCTCCCGTCGACGCGGCGACTACTTCAACTCACTACAACCATTCGTGATCACCCTCCACGTATAGCCGCGCTATTACAATCCAATGCCTACACAATACCACTAAGTATCAACGACAACAAATCCTTCTCAAACTCTTCCTCTAGGCGTTGGTCCTGTTGCGTTTACTTCCATCCTGTGTCCATGACGATCTTTCTATCCTTAGTCATTCCTTGATTATTTCCAAGGTTATTCTTTTAACATTTGCCTTATATTTAACTATTTCTCTTTAGATGAATTAGCATGCGTTCACCATGGTTTTTATGTCTACTTCACAACCTTCTACTTTTCAACACTTGAAAATATCCTATAATAGAAGTCTATGCATCTTACTTCTTTCCCTTAAGTGCTTGAGTACTTCCTATACGTCCGCTTTTACTATGCGTTACTTCAGTCTTGACCATGCGTCCAACATGGTCTTTTATTCCTTTCCTTCAGACTTTTCAACGCATTGGTTGCTAAAAGTTGGGTTGTCACATCCTATGCTAAGAATAATGCGATTACTGTCACATTCCATCCCGAACTACCCTCCCTAGGCTGAGACGGAGCATGAGGCCAGCAGTCATTGACTTCTTAGTCAATTCCCACTGTCGAACTTACTTTAACTTCCTATTTAACCACACTCTTAGGAAGATGAATCCATTAATTCTCGACAAACCTCAGCTTCAACCAACAATAGGAACTGTCATGCTACCTGAAAAATGGAAAACATATGAAAGGATGAGCTAAATAGCCCAGTAAGTAATGGTTTTGGAAATATTTTACTTTAAGTATAAAACTGATCCTAATATAAACATTGTCAAACAATGCGTATAAAATATCGATTCAAGTCATTTTCATGCAAAACATGCTCAAATGCCATTTTCAAATCATACATGCTCATTTCAGAAAAAGATACTCAGAAATTTCGTTTGTTTCAAATCATTTCCCTTAGTTGAGGAGGAGTGGAGCTTAACGCTACTCAACGTCGAAAACATTTTACATCATTTCCCTTAGTTGAGGTAGAGTGGAGCTCAACGCTACTCAACGTCGAAAACATTCCAAATCATTTCCCTTAGTTGAGGCGGAGCGGAGCTCAACGCTACTCAACGTCGACTATCTTTAGCTGTGTGGAGTAATCTCAACACATCAGCGTCGTACATTTCTCTATGTGCACATAGGTATCATAATTCGAGCTGCCCATATGCCTTCCTCTTATCCTTGAGCATTGGGGTCCCATTTCTATATTCCGACTACCCATTTGCCTTCTTCGAGTCCTTGAGCTTTGGGAGCCTTTTCAAAGATTTTCTAAAAGTATACAACATGTTTTGAAAATATCATATCATAAATTCATAAGTTAAACTTTTCCAAACCTTCCATAAATCCATATAATATCAAACAACATGTTTTTCATAAAACTTATTACACAACTAGCATGCTCAAATGCTTTTTAATATAAACGCGTGATATACACATTGAAAACTCATGAAAGCATAATCATATTCCAAAACCATTGATATTATTCACAGAGAACGCATTCATATTTTGAAAACATTAGTGTTACTCACTACTTGTCCTTGGCCTTTAGCAGTTTATACGCCTTTCCTAGCTCTTCTTGGCCTGTAATCATAAATTTCTCGTTGCTAGATTTCCTTAAGATTTCCTTAACATAACCAACAAGCTTTAACCATTCATACTTGGTCAATAATTCACTACCAAAATCTCAATTCAATAGAATAAACCCTAATGAGCAAGATTCTACACCACTAGCGAGACTACTAACGAGATTCCAAACTACTAGCGAGACTACTAGCGAGATTAAACTACAAGCAACGACACTAGCTATACAATGGTGAGCGAGAGCAGCGAGAATCACCTGAGCAGCGATACCTAGCGATACGTAGTGAGAACTGTGAGATGCAAGGCTTCTAACGATACCTGTGTTACCCGTCTCGCTATTCCCGCATACTTCCAGTGTCGCTGCTCTTCCAGCGATACTAGTCTTCCACAACTTCTGCCTTCCCTTTTATTCTCACTTCTATATGTTATAAATCGCATTTCCAGCCAAAATTGGCACTTCTTTCATTCTACAAACTTGTAAAGAAATGCATTTCTAACTTACCTCAAGATTTCAGAACTTAACTATTCTTCGTTTGACAGATATTCTCAAATAACTTCAAGCTGCTCCAAATCACTCGGAAAATCTGTATCAAACACTTTCACCTATCGTTTAACATGTTTTTCTTCAAATTTAGCTCAACCAACCTTCACAATATTTGTTAAGAATTGAGTTAACTTACCAACCTCAAATTCTCAGCCCTAAACTAGATCTCCATAGAACGCTATTCTCCAAATACCGAATGTTGTTCAGATTGCATGACAACAATCAACCCTTCTGTTCTAGCTTCAATTACACCACTAAACCCATCAGAATTCTACATGAATTTGCCTTAGACTCCTTCCTCTACCTCTCTTCATCGTTAAGCTGAAATATGGAATCGATTGGAACTTTAGAAACACCGAAAATGGTCAGCTGCCGACTTACCTCCACTTTCTCTTTTATTTTATTTTATTTTATCTTCCATAAACTATCTCCAAGTATCTCCTTCAGTCTGCGAACGCAATCTTCCGTTGACAAACTTGGACGCTAGCCTGGACGCATAGCAAGTTTGGTTGCTAGTTTAGACGCATGGCCAACTTGGACACATACTTCATCAACGACCAACGCAACCAACCTACCTATCTCAACCGACGCATAGCTGTTGGTCCAACAACCTCATCAACGCATAGCCCCGAACATTTACTCATGCTCAACTTTTGGACGCATGCCTCTCCAACAACCGCATCCCCTTTATACTTGGCCTCGGCTAACACTTCACTTCACCAACGCATAGCACACCCTCACCAACGCATAGCAGCCTTCACAAACGCATGACATACCTTCAACGCATGATAACTCATGCCTTAATCTCACCCACTCTTTACTTACTTTCTTTAGTTTGTCATCTTCACAAATTAATCTTTATAGCTTGCTAACTTCCAAAGCTAAGTGTGGGGCTTACAATTACAATCTCGAAATTTCTGGAAAAGAATATCTTCTCTCACTTTGGAACGCTAAGGGCACTCATTAGTGATGAAGCACAATGTCATGTAGGCTCTAAAGAAGTTGAATTTAAATATGGATGCAGTAGGTTATGCAAGGAAGCTTCAACTAAATAAGCTAACAGAATGGAGGTTGTCAGCCTATGATGAGAAACCAAAACTATATAAGGAAAAGACCAAATGATGGCACGACAGTCATATCAGTAAGAAAACACTCCAAGTCGCCCAAAAAGTTTTGCTATTTAACTCTAGGTTCATTTCTTTCCAGGTAACCTCAAGTTTAGATGGTCCGACTCGTTCGTGGTCAAGGAAGTCTTTTCGCATGGAGTTGATGAGCTGATGAACAAAGACAGGTCTAACTCTTTCAAGGTCAATGGACAGAGGCTTAAGCTCTGTTTTGAAGGTGAGCGTGAACGAGCAAAAGTCTCCGTTGATCTACGTGAGGAAGATTGTTGAGCTTATGTCGGAAGGTCCTTGCGGTGCTGAACTAACAACCTTTGAGGAACGCTTTCTTTTACCTCCCCTTTATTTTAATTCTGTTTGTAGGAGTAGTGTTAAGTAAGTACGATATAGTTCTTTGGTTTGGTTGCCTACTTGCTTAACAAAATGACCTTGAATGATAATATATGTTTTATTGAATCCCTACGTTTGTGCTTGGTTAACTAATCTTTTATGTTTATGACATTCTTATTGAATCATCTCTATGTTTGTGAAAGCAATCCTCTCTATGTTAGTTGTAAGGGTCACGAATAAAACGCATAGGCTCTTATAGCTGTTACCTTAGGACTAGGTGCCTCGATAGTCTCAAAGATATGGTGCTGCAGCTTAGACTCCTCCAGTCTTCTAACTAAGTTGGATATCTGAGCAAGCTGGTCACTTAGACGTTGCATCTCAACCCTAATCATGCGTTAATTTTGAGCAAGCTGGAGAATCATGCGTTAATTTCGAGTTAGATTCATTAATAAATCATTCTTTGCATTTTACACCTTTGATTCAATGAAGATAAATGTTTTGAAGTAGTTTGTACCTAAAACATCTGATTTAGTGCAGGAACGAATGATTCAACATTGGCATAGTCCTATCGAAAAACACAAAGCAACAACGTATCAAATGCAAACTTTGGGATATCAGATAGCTGGAGATTGATTCGCTTAATCTGCGGCAAAATAAGCATTTATAAATTTAACCGTGAATCACGCAATCAAGCAAGAATGACGCAGAGCATCAAATCAACTAATGATGACGCGAATCTGTGAGCGTTACAACACAACCTCGATAAAAGGGCAAATTAGTAGGCTAAGAAGATTGTTGAATTTTTTTGAAAATTTTGTTTTGTGATAGTAGAATTCTTTCCAAAAGGCAACGGAGACAAAGTACTCAAGAGAGCAGTCTTCTTTCCGATCATCCATATCACAACAGCAACTATAACACATCCACAGTTGGAGGACTCAAGAGATTGATCAACCACCAACTATTTCATGCTTTCTGTTCATTTCTTTACTTTCTTGTTTTTTCATAATGTATTGAGAAATTGTACTTATTGAGACACTTGATTCATTCCAGCAATCTAAACATCTTCCATGTTTTCCATCTCTACATCTACTATCGCTTGTTTGTTATTGACCATGTGAAAAACACTTGAAAAGTGCTTTCTATCTTCTCAAATTAAGGGAGTTTATATTAGATTTCACTTGTTTACTAGTGGTTTTCAAGTTAAAATAAAGAAAATTAGAAGAAAAGACCAAAAGATCAAAACTGAGCAAGAATACGGCGAAAAAGAGAAGAAAAACTCAATATGACAAAAATTGGGGCAACGTCGCAGTGCCGGGACAGTGCTACCACGACGCTAAAACCCGAGAGCAAATAATTCTGCACGCAACCCTAGGGCCGTGGCACTCTCCAACATCGCCGCGGCGCAGTCTTCAAATTTTCAATAGTGCTGCGGCGCCAGTTTTCCATAAATAAAAAATGGTATTTTTGGTAAGTTTTTAGGCAGCCAACTTTATAAATTTGGGGGTTTCCAGCAGCCCTAGTCATCAATCTACCATCAATCTACGGACCAAAAGAGGCACAAGAAAGAGGGAATTGAGTGAGAGTTCATAAAAGAGTTCAAAGAGTGAGTTAGTTGCAAGGAAGAGAAAAAGAGTTCGACATAGTCATGGTGCCCTTCGAATTCCAACGAGAGAGCCAAGGAGATCATGACGGTGCTACCTCAATCAAGAACCTCTTTTCAGTAGAGTTCCCCTTTTTTTACACTCTTTCTTTGTCTATTTTGTTTAAACATGTTGCTTCAAGCTATGAGTGGCCAAACTCTTTAGTTTTAGGGTTTTGATGAATTGTTTATGAATTCATGTTGATCTTGTAGACTTTCATGGTTTTGTTGGAATGATTATGCTTTTCATTATTATTGTGTTTAATTCTTGTGGATTGGTCATCTTCACATGTTAAGTTAGATGTATGATTGAGAGATTGTATGTTTAACTTGATCTATAACAATGAATTTTTGTTAATCTATCACAAGAGTAGTTAGGTTGAAAATAAAAGTTGCTAAAGACTATTCTTAATGCCATGTAATTCGTATTGGTTTCAAGAGATTAGTAATCAATCGAGTTGCGTGAGAAATGGTTGTTTTTTAGAGAAAATAACTTGAAATTAAGTTTCAAGACTTAGGCATATGAATTACAATAAAATCCATGAAATCTATAATATTGCATGATGAAATAAACAAGGATTCATTAACCTAGAACTCTCTTTGACTCTTGTGTTTCTTACTTTAATACTTTCCTTATTTGGTTTATATTTTCCATGATTAACAACTTCCATTCCATTCCTCAAATAAAATTGATTCGATTCTAGAATAGCTAAGTAACTTAAATCTTCACAATTGGATCTCTAGTGGAACGATATTCGGACTTCACCGTCTTATATTATAACTTGACCCGTACACTTGCGGTTAACACTAAAAGTGCACATCAAGTTTTTGGCGTCGTTGCCGGGGATCCAAAAAACGGTTTTTGTTATTTAATATTCATTAGAATTGATAGATCTTAATTTGAGGTGTATATTATTTGGTTGATTATTTATTTATTTATTTTTATTCTATTTTATTGTACTTTATATTTTTTCCTTTTTTATTTTATTTTATTCTAGTTTATTTTATCTTTATATTTTTTTTTGTCGGTTTATGCCTCGAGACAATACTAATATTCTCCCTGTTGATCCTGAGATTGAAAGGACGTGTAGAAGGAATTTAAGGATTGAACACAATCACATCGAGGAGATGGTAGAGGAGATACCAAAGGCAATTCGGGACTACTTCCACGACATTACCGGCAAATCAACACGGCATCATGAATGTGCCCATCAATGTCAACAACTTTGAATTAAAACCGGGGTTGATCCACATGGCTAGAGAGCTAGCCTTTAGCGAAAGAACCAATGAAGATCCTCACAAGCACTTGCGTTCTTTCTTAGAAATATGTGGAACGGTAAAGATGAATGGTGTTTCTAACGATGTAATTAAACTAAGACTTTTTCCTTTCTCTTTACAGGACCGTGCTAAAGATTGGTTGGAAACCATACCTCCGGATAGCATCACCACGTGGGAGATCTTAGCTCAAGCTTTCTTAAACAAATATTTTCCACTGGCTAAATCTCAACGATTAAGAATGGAGATTGGAACATTCCGCCAACTTGAGGATGAACAACTTTATGAGGCTTGGGAGAGGTATAAGGATCTCTTGAGAAGATCCCCTCAACAAGGTTTCTTGGGTTGGTTGCAAATTCAACGCTTCTACAATGGATTAGCAAGTTCACCAAATCTAGACTAGATGCAACCGCCGGAGGCTCGATTTTATATTTGCAAATATATGTCTTTCAAGTAGATGTGTATATTTGCAAATATTCTTTAAAAAAAAAAAATGCTTACCTGATTAATTTTTTTTAAAAAAAAAAAGAAATATAATAATTTTTTCACATTTTCTTGAAATAAAACACTTGAAATTTTAGCCACTAAATTAAAAAGATGCAAAACATTATCATTAAAAACGTTAAGGGTCTATTAGAAATAGGATACAACAAATTATTAGTCTTTTTTTTTTCTTTTTTTAATGATCGACAAATGTTAGTTAACAAACAAAGATAATAGAAGAGAGATTACTAACATATGAGTAATTTTGACATGGTTATGACCATATAATTATCTTCATCTTGAAATCACTCTAAAATATTTTTAATGATTTTTAATTTATAAAATTACATTTAAGAAGGTGTAAAATGAAACTAATTTCAATTTGAATAATTAAAAGTTGTTTGTAGAAAAATTTTAAATATGATAAAAGTGATTTTAAACCAAGTCGAAACAAAACATAGAAGTGACTTTGAGCAAGAAAAACTATATATTGGATTGAAGTGTCAAAGGAGAAGACATTAGCATTAAGGATGGTAAAATTCAGCTTCTCCATTTCCCCTAATAACTTTGGGAAGAAACCCTCATGTTTCTCACAAAGGATTCAAACAAGAACATGTTTATCTAAGATTTTGAATTCGATTTCCGGTAGTGTTTGGTCGGAAATCCAGTTAATTTATGTTTCTGTTCATCATCATATAATATTAAATGGGATTTCTTCATCAAAATGGTAGATTCAATGTTGTTGATCTTGGCCATTTCCTCCAATGATTCCACACGTTCTTGTAGTTGTTTTATGTACTTGATTGCATCTTCTAGAATTGAGGCTTTGTCCATCTGTTCTGGTTCAAAATGGAACCAACAAATAAGAAAATAAAAAACGTAAGTAGTAGAGAATCGACACAAAGATTAATAGTGTATTATCTACGTTTATAGACAGAGGGAAAGAGCAATTTTATTATTAGAGAGAAAATATCAAATTACAGATTGAAAAAAGTATCTCTAGGGTCCTAGAGTTTATATAGCGCACTCTTCTAAAATCTAAAGCCCAAACTGTAAATGAATGTAAATAGCATATATACAAATGCAACTTAGGTTTCAATGAGACCTACTTGGTTATTCGGAATGCCATATAACCGAATCAAGTTATTCCAACATAAAAGTTTTCTATGAATCCCTAGTCGAAGTCTTAGACTAAATTATTGAGAATGGATAAGAGGCTCGTGGGATTGATGTGAGGAGGTGGAAATGGATATATTTCTAGGAGCTTTGAACTTTGAAATAGTTACCTTCTCCATTTGATTCAGAGAAAGTATGCCATCTCAAGTTTTTGGGTATTTTTTTTTTTAAATAAAATTAATTATCTTGAATTATTTGGTTAGTTGTTTGAATTTTGAGGCTTTAATTGGATTATATTGAGAAAACAATTCAATTTAAAGTAATTGTGATAAAAGATTTGGATTTAATTCAATTAGTTGAAAATTGAATTTATTTGTGAGAGATTTAAAGTTTGGATTTAAGTCGAAGATTTAAAATTGGGTAAGTTTTAAGAACTTGATTAATTTAAGAAAATATGAGGATAAGTTGGAATTGAATTTAACTTGGGAAATTGATTTGAAAATGTTAGTTTATGAATTTATGGTATGATGTTTTCCAAGCATGTTGTTTTTGGAAAACGCTTCCAATGCTCAAGGACTCGAAGAAGGCAAATGGGTAGCCAGAATATAGAAAAGGTTCCCAATGCTCAAGGACTCGAAGAAGGCAAATGGGTAACCTAGATATGAAAATGGGACCCCAATGCTCAAAAACTTGAAGAAGGCGTATGGACAGCCCGAATTATGATACTTATTTGCACATAGAGGAACATACGACGCTGAGATTACTCCACACAGCTAAGGATATTCGACGTTCGGTGCGTTGAGCTCCGCTCCGCCTTAACTAAGGGAAATGATTTGAAACAAACGGAATTTCTGAGTATCTTTTTCAGAAATGAGCATGTATGATTTGACAATGGCATTTGAGCATGCTTTGCATGAATACGACTTGTATCGATATTTTATACGCATTATTTATATTATGATCAGTTTTATAGTTAAAGTAAAGTATTTCCAAAACTGTTACTCACTAGGCTATTTAGCTCATGTTTTCATATGTTTTCCACTTTTTAGGTAACATGACAGTTCTCGTTGCCGGTCGAAGTCGAGGTTTGTCAAGAATTAATGGTTTCATCGTCCTAGGAAGTGTGGTTAAATAGAAAGCTAAAGAAAGTTCGACAGTGGGGAGTTGATGACTGCTGTCCTCACGCTCCATCTCGAGCTACAGGTAGTTCGGGATGGGGTGTGACAACTTTTATTATCTGATCATAATATATCTTGAAAGACTTTCCTAATTGATTTAAACTTTAGTCTAACTTCTTTGAACTTCTTCAAAGAAACGTCTTAAGCTACATTAGATAAAGATATTGATACACTAAATATTCATCAATTTAATTGATGAAATATTTACAATGTTTGTTTGAATTTTACATTCACTAGATCTCTTGGGTCAAAATGTGTAAGTTAAACATGTTCTTTGGTATTTTGTCTTATCCAATAAAGTTCAATGACTATCTTGCATAAAAGGCAAGAACTTCAGACAAGTAAAGTAATTTAACTCTAACTTTTAGAGAATTACCTGCACTGATAAGAAATACTTGAGGATTTGGATCTAACAACCTTGTTGACGAACAAGACCTTTAGATCTCAAACTCAAACACCCCAAATCAAGATGATATCAACCTCTAAGAATGGCTAGACGACAAATTACTTAAACGATCAGCAAAAAACCACGAATCGGACAAAGCTTGCAGCTCCCATCGATCCTTGATGTTCGAATCACTCCACAAGCAAGATCGATCAAGTCAAGCTTGAATAATTCTGAACAGGCAACCTAAACACCATAGAATTGCAAAAGAAACACAACACAAGACTAAAAGAAAGCTCAAAGGCTCTTTTACTACATTTTCAAATCTCTTCTATGTCTTCTTTTTTAACAATTAAATGGAATTATATAGGCCTCAAAATCTAACCCTAGACATTATATGAGCATTCAAAAAGCTGTAACACTCATAATTAATGACCATTATAAGCCATGATCTAATTGTAACATAAAAACACATAACATGACTCAAAACTGAAAAATACATTTAATAAATACAATAAATCTGAGATTAGTATTTTTCATCCATATTCCATGCATTTGTAACCATCCAAGACTAAATGACATCTCATTTGAAGTAGCTTAAAGTCTTTGTTCATTAAGTGAAGCTTGATTCTCCTAAGTTCCACTTGAGTTCACATCATTCTTCTTCTTTGCTTAGTGTAAACTGAGACAATATGTATGACTCATTCTTAATGTTCATATTGCATGATTGAGGTTCCTCCGTTCATATCATGTACTAGTCATTTTATAAAATTGATGATAATCAACTTTAATTGCCAAAGCCAAGTATTTTTTAGGAGAAAATAATTTGTCTTTCAATTCTGGATTCAATAATCCTAAATATCTCAGTGTAGTATTTGTATATGTTAAAGATTGTAACACATACTGATTATACTTATCTAAGGCTGAACATATTTTCAAACAACTTTTGCAAATATGCTTTATTACATAAAACATTCATTCCTTATGAATTAATTAGTAATAAAGTTTTGAGACATTGAATTTCTCTTACGATAATGAAACCACCACATTCAGCATAAGTATCTAAGATGACATCTCATGTCTTCCACTACACTAACTAAGATGAACTTCCTAGTGCCAAACATGTAGAAATCATTCTACTCATTAAGTATTTTCCAAGAATTACGATCTAATTGTAATGAAGAAAAATTTGATAGTGAATTCTTACTCAACTATCCAAGTGCAAATCTTAGTTTTCCACCAAGAATCTAGTAAATCAAATTTACTTTCATTCTTATTTTTCTCCCCATTGAGGTATTTCCAAAATTTCTCATTGTGTGACTTTCCAAGCTAATTTGGAAAGAGTTTCCTTACAGCTCTAGTCACATAATTTATTCTCTTGGACATAACACTTAATCTTGAGATTATTTAGATAATTATCTACATTAAGCTTATATTGACTGCAACGTCTGATATATTGTTGTCTTGTGCTTTATCTTTCACGCTTGACATCAAATATGTCAATTAGAAGATAAATATAAGCTATCTCTTCAATCGTGATTGATGCACATGGTTTATGAACAATTCATGAAGTGCAATAAGACTATGAAAACATTTTTCAATTAAAGACAAATTCGAAAAATTACACTGCCATTAAAATAGTGTCAATTGTACTTTTCTAAGTAATATGTTTTCTCAAATTTTGACTTATATCAGTAATTCAAAATTAAAATCATGAGAGAAAATGACACAACATTGGAATATATAAAATATATGCGTTAATAGCATGCAATCAAATATCCAAATTTAGCATTAAATTTTATGAACTCTATAAATCATGTCTAATGCAATGATCCTCCAATGATTTAGAACAAGTGCCACCAAAGGGTAGGTCAAATGCTCCTTCACTGGATTGAGACATTCTCAACTAAACATTACACCAGAATAACTCTTATTCCTATAATATTTAGTTAGCATTATTTGGTCAGAATACCATTAACAACTTTAATGTGCTCTTTGTAAGTGTAACTCATCATTTTAGATCATGTAGTTATGTGCCAACAAGCCTGCCGAAGGGAAGGTCAATATTGGAAACGGTAGAGAACGCATACTCCTGCATTAAGAGGTTGCCACGCATCTATAGGTTGCTCGCGTTCTTGCGTAAAAACATGCGTTTTAGGCTCAAAAAGCTATAAAACAATTATCTTCATCAATTTACAAGAGTAGAACGCATAGGAAGATTTATCAATAGAATTTAACACTAATTACCACATGATTCTCTATTTATGCTCTATTTTTCTAGGAGAAAGACATATAATAACTTGTATTTCTACAAGTTATCAGTGCTACCTCAATCAAGAGCCTTTTTTTAGTAGAGTTTCCCTTTCTTCACACTCTTTCTTTGTTTATTTTGTTTAAATATGTTGCTTCAAGCTACGAGTGGCTAAACTCTTTAGTTTTAGGGTCTTGATGATTTGTTTATGAATTCATGTTGATATTATAGACTTTCATGGTTTTATTGGAATGATTATGCTTTTCATTGTTATTGTGTTTAATTCTTGTGGATTGACCATCTTCACATATTAGGTTAGATGTATGATTGAGAGATTGTATGTTTAACTTGATCTATAACAATGAATTGTTGTTAATCTATCACGAGAGTAGTTACGTTGACAATAAAAGTTGCTAAAGACTATTCTTAATGCCATGTAATTTGTATTGGTTTCAAGAGATTAGTAATCAATCGAGTTGCATGAGAAAGAGTTGTTTTTAGAGAAAATAACTTGGAATTAAGTTTCTAGACTTAGGCATATGAATTACAATAAAATCCATGAAATCTATAATGTTGCATGATGAAATAAACAATGATTCATTACCCTAGAACTATCTTTGACTCTTGTGTTTCTCACTTTATTACTTTCCTCATTTGGCTTATATTTTCCATAATTAACAATATTAATTTGAATCCTCAAATAAAATTGATTAAACTCTAGAATAGCTAAGTAACTTAAACCTTCACAATTGGATCTCCAGTGGAACGATATTCAGACTTGACTGTCTTATATGATAACTTGACCCGTACACTTGTAGTTAACACTTAAAGAGCGCATCAAGTTTTTGGCGCCGTTGTCGAGGAGCCAAAGAACGGTTTATGTTATTTAATATTCATTAGAATTGATAGATCTTAATTTGAGGTGTATATTATTTGGTTGATTATTTATTTATTTATTTATATTTTATTTGATTGTATTTCATATTTTTCTCTTTTTTCTTTTATTTTATTCTATTTATTTTATTTTTATTTTTTGTCGGTTTATGCCTCGAGATAATTCTAATATTCTCCCTCTTGATCTCAAGATTGAAAGGACGTGTAGAAAGAATCTAAGGGTTCAACACAATCACATCAAGGAGATGGCGGAGGAGATACCAAAGGCAATTCGGGACTACTTCCAACCGACATTACCGGTAAATCAATCCGGCATCATGAATGTGCCCATCAATGTCAACAATTTTGAATTAAAACCGGGGTTGACCCACATGGCTAGAGAGCTAGCCTTTAGAGGAACCAATGAAGACCCTCACAAGCACTTGCGGTCTTTCTTAGAAATATGCGGAACAGTAAAGATGCATGGTGTTTCTAACAATGCAATTAAACTAAGAATTTTTCCTTTCTCTATACGGGACCGTGCAAAGGATTGGTTGGAAACCATACCTCCGGATAGCATCACAACATGGCAGATCTTAGCTCAAGCTTTCTTGAACAAATATTTTCCACCGACTAAATCTCAAAGACTAAGGACGGAGATTGGAACATTCCGCCAACTTGAGGATGAACAACTTTATGAGGCTTGGGAGAGGTATAAGGATCTCTTGAGAAGATGCCCTCAACATGGTTACCCAGATTGGTTGCAAATACAACTCTTCTACAATGGATTAGCAAGCTCAACCAAATCCATACTATATGCAACTGCCGAAGGCTCAATTTTTTCAAAGAATGCTCAAGAGGTGTATACCATACTAGAAGACTTGGCCACTACATTGTACAATTTGCCATGTGAACAGTCTTCTCCAATCATCCCAAAAGCCACCGGACGATATGAGATGGACGAGGTAAGTTCTCTAAAAGCTCAATTAGCTTCTCTCACTAATGCTTTATCTAAATTTTATCAAGGAAGCTAAGCCCAAGCAAGTCCATCACCCATAGCTTCCCTTGCAGCCATGGCAACCCAACAAGGGCCAAGTGAGTTGGAGGTAGCCAATTATGTGGATAGAGGACAATACCGAGGTCAACAACAACTCTTGACTCACTATCATCCTAACTTGAGGAATCACGAGAACTTCTCATATGCCAACAACAAAAATGTGTTGCAAGCACCTCAAGGATTCAATGGAGGGGGGAATGCAAAGATATCATCACTAGAGGATATAATGCTTGACTTTGTCAAAGAGTCGAGATCAAGGACAACCACATCGGAGAATTCGGTCCAAGCTATTGCAAGCACCGTTCAAAGCCAAGGTAAGACAATTCAAAACTTGGAGGTTCAACTTAGTCAAATGGCCACTTCCCTCCAAACAATGCAAAAGGGTAAGTTCCTTAGTTGCCCCGAGAGGAACCCAAAGGAGGAGTGCAAGGCCGTGACTTTGAGAAGTGGGAAAAAGCTATCCACTCCCTTGATCAATGATGAAGATGATAAACCTCCATAAGAAGAGGATATTCCACAAAAAGAGAGTGCATCTAAGGAAAAGAAGAAATCAAAGTCGAACATAGGGAGTACTTCTAACTCTACTTCTTTTATCCCTGATACTTTACCTTTTCCTCAAAGATTTCAAAAGAAAAAGATTGATGCTCAATTTTCTAAGTTCTTAGACATATTCAAAAAGTTATAAATTAACCTTCCTTTTGCAGAGGCATTAGAACAAATGCCTAAGTATGCCAAGTTCATGAATGAGGTGTTGTCTAAGAAGGAAAGGTATGAAGACTATGAAATGGTTGCACTAACCAAAGAATGTAGTGTGGCACTACAAAAGAAATTGCCTAAAAAACTAAAGGATCCAGGGAGTTTCTCTATCCCTTGTCAATTAGGCAATAATAAGGTTACTAAAGCACTTTGTGATCTTAGAGCTTCTATTAACTTAATGCCTTTATCCATATTTAGGAAGCTCAATGGTGGAGAGGTGCAACCAACTACCATATCTTTGCTTTTGGTCGATCGATCATTTGTTCATCCCTACGGCATTGTGGAGGACGTCTTGGTCAAGGTAGACAAGTTTATCTTTCCGACGAGCTTTGTGATATTAGACATGGAGGAAGATGCCAAAGTCCCCATAATCCTTGGGAGACCATTCTTGGCCATCCGATGGGCCCTCATCAATGTGCATTCTGCCTTAACGATGAGGAGGTAACATTCGACATTTATAAAACCCTTAAGCATCCGAAGGTAGAAAGGTATGAGCATCATGAGGCAAGCACAAAGGTAACATCGTCTCTTTCTTCTTGTAAGAAGTTTATGCATGATGAGCCTCCTTTGAATGGTAAGACTAATAGCATGCTTGATGTTAAATTAGAAAATCCTATAAAGCATGTTTATAGTTGTCATAATTCTCCTAGTTCTTCTTGCATACCTCCAAAACCTATAATGAATTATGAACAAATCATGGAGAAGCATGTCAAAAATGAAGTGGTGAGTCCAGTAAAATCTAAGAATAATGACTCCTTAATGAATCTTGACTATAGTAGAAAAGATGATGTCCAACTTGATAATGATTTATTGACTAACTCACTAAATGCTAATGAATATGTTTGTGAGTGTCAATGTGGGCGAATACTAAAAGTCGTAGGTGATCCAAAGCATGAAAGCAAGAAACCACCTTGGGATCCACCGTGATTCGTGATCCCCGTCTAGCTAGAAGACGTTAAACCAAGCGATTATTGGGAGGCAACCCAATTTTATTGCTTTCTTTACTTTTCTTTTTATTTTATTTTCAAATGAATCTTTGAGTCACTCATATGCTTTAATCTCTCAGGATCATGGTTTATCACACAAAGTACTCCTTACACTAAGCCTGTTTGGTGGCTTCCCGCATGCTCCCAGGCTTGTTCTTTATTTGTTAGATGCTCTTATACATTGGGGACAATGCACAATTCTAAGTTTGGGGTGGGAGGTGTCTCTCATACTTTTGTGTGTTTTCTTATCCTGCTATGCATGTTAGTAAAAGTATTAATGATCATATGCATGTTAATTTTGAATTTTTTTTTTTTTTTTTTGAAAATTTTGGAGTTTTGTAAGTTAATGGGAATGATTTTTTAGTTGTGTGCCTTGATGTTGATTGTCCATGATGAGACTTGAATTTGCATAATAGATGACTTATTGTGGAAATAGAATAGCATTGTCTTGAGTTAAATTCATTTTAAGTCCTTAAAATCTCTCATATTCTTGAGCACGTAGCCACCTTAATTTAGAATCTTTAACTGAAAAAATGATTAAGTTGGGTGTATTTGGCTATCACTCCGAAAGGCCCCACCGGTTAGAGAGTGGATATGCATGATAGCTTGTAATCTTAGACTAAGAAAAAAGAAAAGAGTATACATGCCTTGAGAAAAGAAAAAGTGTACACAAAATGTATGAGTTTTATTTGTCTATCTTTTTAAATGTTAAACTTGTAATGAGTATGCATAGATAGGGGTAAAAAGAGCTACCTTCACTGTGATCAATAAGGACACTGGGAATTGACTAGGTACATGTAAGCACCTAATTTGTAAGCACGTTCAAAAGCTTTAAGCGAATTAGTATTAATAATCTCATATTGTAAATTAAAAAAAAAAAAAAAGAAGAAGAAGGAAGAGGAAACCAAAAGGGAAAGAAGACAAAAAAGGGAACTAGAAAAAAAAAAGAAAAAAGAAAAAGAAAGAAGAGAAGATAAGGAAGGGGAGAAGTCGGTTATAACTTTTTATTGAAGGAAAAACTTTGCCAACTTATTTCTCTTCATTTCCAAACTCATTTCTATTCTATCTTTCAGCTGCACGTCATGAAGAGATTGAAGAAGTGTTCTAGGGCAAATTCGTGCAAGGTTTTGGACGGTTTCATGGTAAAACTGAAGCTGAAACAGAAGCTTCATCTGTTGTCGCACAATCCGAACCAGGTTTGGTGTTTGGTGAATATCGAGCTGAAGACATTGAATTTTGGGCTGAAATTTTAAGGTTAGTAATTTAACTCAATTTTGAACAACTTTTATGAAGGATTCCTGAGTTGAAATGGAATAGAAACATGTAAACTTTTAGCTGGAAGCTACTGATACAAAATTTCTATGCAATCTGGAGTAGCACAAAGAAAACTTACAATATCTGACGAACAAGGACGAGTTAAGCCTCAAAAATTTGAGGTAAGCTAGAAAACATGTTTCTCTACAAGTTTGTAGAAGGAGAGAAGTTCTGAATCTGGCTGGAAATATGACTTTGAACTGACAGAATTAAGAACAAAAAGAAAAGGAGGAAACTCTGCTGTCGAGTGTCGTTAGGAAGCTGGTATCGCTGAGAAATTGGAGCGTGAGTAGCGAGACGAATCTCGCTGGTAGTGCAGAGGAGGTTTTTGTCTCACAAATATCGCTGACTCTCGCTCGGTGTCGCTCCTCAGGTAATCTCGCTAGTCTCGCTTATTCTGGTGTCGCTGGGGCCGTGTACCTGTTGTATAATTTCGTTAATAATCTCGCTAGTAAGGTGAAATTTCGTTGGTAATCTCGCTAGTAACATAGAATCTCGCTTATTATGTTTATTTTAGAAAAGAAAGGGAGTCTCGGTGTGGTGAGTCATGATTACATTTTAAGTATGCACATTTAACGATCATGTAAAGGAAGTTTAAGGAAAACGTAACGTGAGGAATGTGTATTTACAGGCCAAGAAGAGCTCGGAAGGCATATAATCTGCTCAGGGCCTAAGGACAAGTTGTGAGTGTCACTTTTCTCTCTTTGAAAACGAAATTTATTAAAAATGTTTAGTTTAGTTTTTTTTATGAGATAGGACTTTGAGATGAACTGTTTTCCTGAAAAGCATGATGTTTGATGATATTGTTCACAAGGCATGTTTTATCTGTTTTCTATAAGATGTTGAATGGAATGTTGTGAAATGTTGTTTATTGTGATATATTTGATTTTTCATGAAAGATTTTCATGTGAACTATTTACGTATAATACTGGTTTCTAAAATGTTTTAGAGGAGGCTCAATGCTAAAGGACATAAGAAGGCATGTGAGTTTCCCCGGGACCCAATACTGAAGGACTCGTAGAAGGTACTTGGGCAACCCGCCATATTCTTATGTGCACATAGAGGTTGTGACGTCGGGTGTGTTGAGTCTTGCTCCACCCCAACTAAGGTTGTTATCGATGTTGAGTGCGTTAACTTTTACTCCGCCTCAACTAAGGATGTTTTCGACGTCGGGTGCGTTGAGTCTTGCTCCTCCCTGACTAAGGGAAAGTTTTGAGAACGAACTGATTTTCGTGTACGATCATTTTGGCATGAACATATGTGATTTGATTACGTTGTTGAAAATTATGATTTTACAGAAATGATTATTTGAATTACGTTTACGTATATGGTGTTATAACGATTGTAACATGCCTGTTTTCGAACAAAAGATGGTTTTACAAAATTAGTCACTCATGGGGCTTTTAGCTCACGCTTTCCATGTTTTCTTTTCCTCCCAGGTAGCAAGGACGTTCCTGGTGCATTGCCTACTCCAACTCGCCCTGCATAAGCTTCGAGTTTCCAGAAAAATCTGTCCTGTTTTGAAGTGTTGCATGTATGTAAACCTTATATAGGTGGCATGTAGACTCAACTGTGTATTTACTGGGAGTTGAAATATGGTTTGTATAAGGTCTTTACGAATGAGTTATAAATTTGAATTATCGATATATATAAAATTCCTATTATGTTATGGTTTGAAAAGTATTAAGGAGCAATACATATGTTGTAAACAGTACAAGATCAGTGGGTAGAAGTGGATGGTATGCGTCCCAAGAGGGGTGATGTATGCTGTCCTCACATCTCCTTTCAGGTTATGTAAGTAATTTGGGAGGGGGTGTGACAGTACGAGTCTCTACAGTGAATGTGTGAAAGGCTAGTGCCTCTAGGTAAAAGAATGCAAGTTTAGGGCCCATGAAAAAGAATATGATTGCAAGGCACCTTAGTGGACATATTATTCACTTGAAATGTATGAAAGCTTGAAGATTGGTGCATGAGCTAGAGTAGGGGGAAAACTAAGAAACTCTCTTAAGTCCTAATTTGAGCTGTAGCATTTTAAATTGAAAGAGGCTTGCACACACACACATGGGAGATAGCAAGATTTGGCCTTGAATGATTATAACAATATAGATGTGCTTTGCATGTTTCTACTTAAGCTTTAAATGCTATTCTCTGAGACATGAGTCAATTGCACACTTCTTCATCTAAACTCCCTATTGTTTGATTCTATTCTTTGCTCGGGACTAGCAAATCTCTAAGTTTGGGGTGATGATAAGCGCTTGAAAAGTGCTTTCTATCCACTCATATTAATGGAGTTTATATTAGATTTTACTTGTTTGCTAGTGGTTTTCAGGTTAAAATGAGGAAAATTAGAAGAAAAGACCAAAAGATCAAAACCAAGCAAGAACACGGTAAAAACAAGAAAAAAAACTCAATATGGCAAAAATTGGAGCAGTGTCGCGGCGTTGAAACCCGAGAGCATCGTCTACGGGAGATATTCGCAGCGTCACAGTGTTGTCTTTAAAAATTCAATAGCACCGCGGCGCCAGGTTACCATAAATGAAAAAATGTATTTTTGGAAAGATTTTTTGGGCAGAATACTCTATAAATTTGGAGGTTTCCAGCAGTCCTATTGACCATTCAGAGCACAAAATACAAGACCAAAAGAGCCACAAGAAGGAGAGAATTAAGTGAGAGTTAATAGAAGAGTTCAAAGAGTGAGTTAGTTGCAAGGAAGGGGAAAAGAGTTCGAGATAGTCGTGGTGCCATTCGAGTTCCGACGTGAGAGCCAAGGAGATCGTGACAGTGCTACCTCAATCAAGAGTCTCTTTTCAGTAGAGTTTCTCTTTCTTAACACTGTTTCTTTATTTATTTTGTTTAAATATGTTGGTTCAAGCTATGAGTGGCTAAAGTCTTTAGTTTTAGGGTATTGATGATTTGTTTATGAATTCATGTTGATATTGTAGACTTTCATGGTTTTTTTGGAATGATTATGCTTTTCATTGTTATTGTGTTTAATTCTTGTGTATTGGCCATCTTCACATATTAGGTTAGGTGTATGATTGAGAGATTGTATGTTTAACTTGATCTATAACAATGAATTGTTGTTAATCTATCATGAGAGTAGTTAGGTTAACAATAAAAGTTGCTAAAGACTATTCTTAATGCCATGTAATTTGTATTGGTTTCAAGAGATTAGTAATCAATCGAGTTGCATGAGAAAGAGTTGTTTTTTAGAGAAAATAACTTGGAATTAAGTTTCTAGACTTAGGCATATGAATTACAATAAAATCCATGAAATCTATAATATTGCATGATGAAATAAACAAAGATTCATTACTTTAGAACTGTGTTTGACTTTTGTGTTTCTCACTTTATTACTTTCCTTATTTGGCATATATTTTCCATAATTAACAATATTAATTTGAATCCGCAAATAAAATTGATTCAACTCTAGCATAGCTAACTAACTCAAATTTTCACAATTGGATCTCTAGTGGAACGATATTCGGACTTCACCGTCTTATATTATAACTTGACTCGTACACTTGCGGTTAACACTTAAAGTGGCGCATCAGCTGTATCCATAGTGTCACTAGGATAGGTATCCAACCTTATCCTTATACTAGACCCTTTATACTGTATCTTGAACATTGATCTTCATATGTCCCCATATACAGTTAAGACTCATAAAACAACCTAAGATGTTAGTTTATTGGATTTAGGGTTATTAAGAAAAAACAAAAAAAAACAATCAATAACACTTAGTAAAGTAACACATCAATAACTCTTTGTTAATGATTTAATTACGGTCAAATTATTACATTTACAATTTACGAGTTTTAGGGCATAAAACCTAACAGCTCTATCTCTAGAATGCTGGTGCAACTTTGCTCCATCTCCAAAATGTTGGTGCAGCTCTGCCTCCTCTCCAAAATGTTGACGCAGTTTCACTTCATCTCCAAAATGTTGGTGCAACTTTGTCTCCTCTACTAAATATTGGTGCGGCTTTGCTTTATCTCCAAAATGTTGGTGCAGCTCCGCCTCCTCTCTGAAATGTTGGTGCAGCTTCGCATCATTTTCAAAATGTTGGTTCAGTTTAACTCCATCTCCATAAGGTTGACGCATTCGCAACATTTCCCAAATGTTGGTGCGTTTTCACTTCATCTTCAAAATGTCGATACAGCTTCATTCCATCTCTAGAATGATGGTGCATGGGCAGTAAAAAACACGAGGGCGTATTGACGTAGTGCCAATCTATACGCAATGTGTTCTCCAACCTCCAGCATAGTAAGGAGCACAAGGCGTATTGACGTAGTGCCAATCTTTACTCGACGTGCCTTAGAACCTACCACAGTAAGGAACACGAGGGTGTATTGACGTAGTGCCAATCTTTACTTGACATGCCTTAGGAACCTACGTAGTAAAGAACACGGGAAGGTATTGACGTAGTGTCAATCCTTACTCAACGTGCCTCAGGACCCAGTGCAGTAAGGAACACGAGGGCGTATTGATGTAGTGTCAATCTTTACCCGACGTGCCTTAGGACCCAGCGCAGTAAGGAACAGGGGGCGTATTGACGTAGTGCAAATCTTTACCCGACATGTCTTAGGGCCCAGCGTTGTAAGGAGCATAGGGCGTATTGACATAGTGCCAATCTATACCCGACGTGTCCTTTAACCTCCAGCATAGCAAAGAACAACATGCCATATCTACAAAAAAAAAAAAAAAAACGAAAAAAAAAAGAAAGAACAAAAAAAAGAAAAAAAAGAGGAAGAAAGAGAAAAAGAAAGAAAAAAAAAAAAAAAAAGGGAAATATAAGTGCATTATTGGTGGAAGTTCAAAAGTAAAGAAAAAAAAAAAGAAACAAAAGACAAGTTTAAGAAAATAAACAAAAGAACGAAAAAAAAAAGAAAGAACAAAAAAAAGAAAAAAAAGAGGAAGAAAGAGAAAAAGAAAGAAAAAAAAAAAAAAAAAGGGAAATATAAGTGCATTATTGGTGGAAGTTCAAAAGTAAAGAAAAAAAAAAAGAAACAAAAGACAAGTTTAAGAAAATAAACAAAAGAACGAAAAAAAAAAGAAAGAACAAAAAAAAGAAAAAAAAGAGGAAGAAAGAGAAAAAGAAAGAAAAAAAAAAAAAAAAAGGGAAATATAAGTGCATTATTGGTGGAAGTTCAAAAGTAAAGAAAAAAAAAAAGAAACAAAAGACAAGTTTAAGAAAATAAACAAAAGAACGAAAAAAAAAAGAAAGAACAAAAAAAAGAAAAAAATGTGGAAGAAAGAGAAAGAGAAAGAAAAAAAATAAAAAAATAAAAAAAATAAAAGTTAAAAAACAAAAGAAAAAAAAAAGGAGAAGAGAAAGTCATGAAAAGAGAAAGAAATAAAAGAAATGAAGGAAGAAGAATGTGAACAAAGAGAGAAGAATTAATGAGATTGATGGGTAGATGAAGCCCTATTTATAGAGGCCAATGTTCGATTCAAATCCTAATTCAATTTAGATTTTCTATTGAAATCTTATTTCTTTGGAAGATTTTGGTGAAATTCTCAAGTCAAATTTAATTGTAAATTGGATCTTAAATTGATCTCAAATATTTGAAACATATTCTAAATTTTATCCCAAATTTAGGTTTCGTTCCTCAAACCCAAATTAAATTGGGATAGAGTCTCAAATTTACCTAAGTTAAAATTTGGTCATATTCCAAATTTTATCCCAAATTTATGGTTTTTTCCTCAAAGCCAAATTAAATTGGGCATAAAGCCTCAAATTTACCCCAGTTAAAATTTGGCCACATTCCAAATTTTATCACAAATTTAAATAATCCAAATTTTAGGGTTCTTTCCTCAAAGCCAGATTAAATTAAGGATACAGTCTCAAATTTACTTCTAAATTAAAATTTGGCCATATTCCAAAAATTTATCCCAAATTTAAATTATCCAAATTTAGGGTTCTTTCCTCATAGCCAAATTAAATTGTGCATAGAGCCTCAAATTTACCCAATGTTAAAATTTGTCATATTCCAAAATTTATCCCACATTTAAATTATCTAAAATTAGGGTTCTTTCCTCAAACCCAAATTAAATTGGGATAGCGTCTCAAATTTACGTAAGTTAAAATTTGATCATATTCCAAATTTTATCCCAAATTTAAATTATCCAAATTCATGTTTCTCTCCTCGAAGCCAAATTAAATTGAAGGTGAAATCCCAATTTTATTTAAAATTAAAATTTGGCCATATTCCAAATTTTATCTCAAATTTTAATCAAACTTATGCAATAAATTCATAGCTTGATTAATTTAACGCACTGAATAGAGTCAAACTCAATGAAATATAACTTATATTTTGATTCCAACTTTATCTTTTTCGAGATTCATCCACTCATGCATGTGCACAAATCTCGAAAAAGGGGCATTTGTTGAAGGAGAAATTTTAGACCATATCTACATCAAATCTATGTCAATTTAAGTTCAACTCCACGAAACAAGTTTCTCAGGAAACCTTGTTCCAACACTCCCTATACTAAAATCTAAAGTCATTTATGGGAATAGAATATTCTGAAAACATATTGGCCAAAATCTAAACAACATCTTCTTTATGAGCACACTCTTGACCATGAGGTGTCCACCATGGACAAACAAAAATTTACATACCTAACAGACCTGGACTCCTGCTCCCGCCTTCTACTCAAGGCAGTCAAGGCCTTCGGCGATAAGGTCAAAAAATGGTGTCCAAGACAGTCATTGTGGTTCTGGCAAGCATGGATATTTTATGAGCCGTGAAAGTAGGTTAAGACTTGGCCGCCATCTTGAAGCAGATGAAGCTGATAGTGTGGGGAGATTGGAAATTTTCTCCTGCGCCAGAGATGGAAACATAAAAGAGAAGTGTAATCTAAAGGAAGATGTTTACTAAAAAAAATTCTAGAGACAAAAGATATATATAGAGAGAGAGATAAAGACAAATTAAACCTTAAAAAATCTTCATCAAATTTATTTGCAAATATCTTTTCAAACTATCTAAAATAGCGTGTAAGAACCTACATGACATTTTTAGAGGTAAATATGGAAGAATATGATGAGTAGTGGGTCCCCTTCAAATACCAATGGCCATATTTCAATAAATTCATAAAACGATCATATTTCAAAATCACATCCATAATGTGGCCATCTACCACAATTTCTCAAAAGTTTATTGTTAGCCCTTTAAATTGTATGGGTGGGAGGCTGAGTGTTTGAATACGGTTGTTAGAGCCCATAAAGCCTTCTCTAGGCCCATCCCCCACATTTTCCATGCTTATACCATTCTCGTGTTTGACAATCCATTTGGAATTTATGAGTACAAAAAGTTTATGGAAAGGGCTTTCTAGGCATGCCCAAATAAGTAGCATAATTTTCTAAATTTTTCTATATTTTATATGAATGACCTAATACACTTTTATTTTACACAAAAGTCTGGTCCAATTTACTTTATCTATCCTCAATATCATTTAGTTTTTTTTTTTAAAAAATATATATTATAATATTAATACCGATAGACGCAAGTAAGAGAAGTTTTTCTCGCAATTATGGACTTCTTAATACAGTCATTTTTTCAAAAACTACACAAGTAAACAAAGTTTCTCCAAGAATTCGAAATTTGCTCCCCTCATAAACAAAAGCACAAATCGGCAAGAAATTTGGAAGGATGAATAAGGTATATTTTATATGTACGACACAATACATTCGATATATATTTGAATTTCCTACAAATAAACTAGGATATATTTGATAAATGCATGAACAAGACAATTTGTACAATATGTTTTCTTATATACCGAGAATAATATATACTATATATTTACATTTTCCAATATATTTGCAACGCTCTAAAAAGTAAACAATGATGTATGCAATTTATATTTGCATTTGTAAGTATATTACGAATATATTCGACATATACTTAAAATATCAATGGAGAGCTGATCGATTTTTCAGCTAAGAATGTGAAAGAAAATAAAAATAATAAAAAAAAACTCCTAAAAACTGGAGGAAACATTAATTTGAAATTTTCTACATTAAAGGAACATAAACTAAAAGGAATAAATAACAAAAACAAAGTCAAATTTTGAAAATGATGTTAATAAGAAAAGAATTAAATATATTGAAAATTTTGAAATAATGTGAAAAGGTTTAAGGTGGCCCAAAATTAAAGCTAAAAGCGCCTAACAAAATAATTCTAACCCTAGAGCATTTATGAGATATATAGTGTGCAAAATATTTTTCCATATGTAAAATTTTTTTTATGGAAAACAACCCTACTATTTACGTATGAGAAATTGTATAAAGTGTCTAAAACAAGAGAGGTGGTTTAAGAAATGTCTATTTTCAATCTTTTAGAAGATTGAGATAGATCGCTTAGACTTATATTGCTCGAGTCATAGAAGTCTATCATGGTTTATTTCTAATAGACGGTGAAATTTTTATATATTTGTAAATAGTTTGATATTTTTTCAATTTATAATAATTTTTCTTAAATAAATTAGTTTATTTGTAATGACTTGACTTTCTAAGACTTCTAATAGAATCATTACTTTATACATGCATAATTTGAAAGTAACTCTTTTCAACTTAAGCAAGAAAGAATCAATCATTTTATAAAATGAATACCTTTAATCACAATAAAAGTTCAAATAACATAAAACCTTAATTCGGGGTATCTTTTTAATTAAAAAAAGGGTTAAAAACATAAATTTCTAGAAAAAAAAAATTGTAATAACAAAAATGCTAAGAAATTTCAAGTGGTTTAGACATCCAAGATTGGCTTAAAACATGAAAACTATGTGGAAGCTACTTCTGTCCCAGGACACTCTCATGGATTCTTCTTGTCATTCACCGGTGCATCCTTTCCTTTACCTGAAAATCATAACATAAGAAAATGGTAAATATATAAATACAGCATAAATAACCCCACTACCAGGGTCAGGCTATGCATTTATGCCTAATAAATGCAACATGCTAGTGAGACATGCATACTTCAACTATTTTATTCATAACTATCTAAGTGAATTGTTAAACACGTCCTACCGTAGGTGAATTGTATCCACAAACCTCTAGTGATCCCCGAAGGAAAACACATACCTCTCGCGAATCCTGTAGGAAACACAAAACCTCTAGTGGATCCCGAAGTTTGTTGAGTTTTATGCCCTAAAACTCGTAGATAATAAATGTAACATTTGACCAAACATTAATAAAATGTTGTTGATGTTTTTTCCAATAAAGTGTTATTGTCTATATTATGTTTATCTTGTCTAAATAACGTTAATCCAATAAACTAACATCCTAAGTCGTTGAATGAGTCTTGCACAGTATGTGGAGACATACAGGAATCAGTATTCAAGATAATGCCTAAATGGTCTATAGTATAGAGATAAGGTTGGATACCTTATCATGGTGACACTATAGATACGATTCACTTTGTATTTGATACAAATGCAATGATCCAACACGTTCATATAGGGGACATGCGAGTGTGGGTATCCTATGCAATGAGTTTGCATAAGGTTGGACTGTGAAATAGTAACCGCTAGCTACAACACCATTGACTAATTAGGTTTCTATTTCACTAGGATGACCTAGGCAACTTAATCTCAATCTTGAGTGGGTTATGGACTCTTGTTCACAAGGGATTGTCCTTTGATTTGCATGGGTGAAAGTGGCCAGTTTGGCGACTCAATAAGCCTACCATTTTGGGGACAAGACGGAGTGGGGAGTTAGAAACATAATCACACAAAATGGAATTTACTCCTTCCCTACTTTAGGGAAGTAGATGAGTGTTTCTTTAAATGGTGTCTCTAAGTCTTAAACAAAGGCCCCTACCCTCTCAATGGTAAGAGAAGGGTTTCTGTTTAGTGGTTGAACCATAAATAGGTTGTTCATTAGAGAAGCACTAGTACTTAAGGATGTAGATGTAACCTAGGGGTAAAATGGTAATTTTCACCCAGCTATTACTATGAACACTCGTGAAGGACTAACTTGCTATCGGTGGTCTATGTCCATGGACACAGAAATATATCTGCAGTGAGAAGAGTGCAACTGTGGGTCTATAGTGAACTGTACATACAGTTAACAAATATTGATTACCTTCGTTAATGAGTTTAGTCAACTAATCTCATATTGTTAAAACTTTTGATCTGTAGGTCCATTAGGTCCCATTGGTAGCTCCTAAACTGTACTGAGGTAATTATAATAATTTGAAATGTTCAAATTTACTTAGGGAAATAATATAATATATGGAGATACATTATAATATAAAGTTTATTAACTTTATAATATAAATTTATTTTGAATTTGATTCACAATTTAATTTATGGGAGAATTGAATATTTGAAGGAGTTCAAATATTAAATTTAATATGAATTGAATTCATATTAAAACTAAAGGTTAAGACTAATGCGCATTAGATGCACATTAAAATTATAGGTTTTTTTGGAGAAATATAATTGAATGTAACAATTATAGAGTTAAAATTAAATATATGATGTTTAATTTAATGATTAATTAATTGGTGAATTAATTAATTATTTAATTTTATTTAATTAATTGATTGAATTATAACTTCAGTTATTATACGTGGCGTGAGTCCACGATGTTTGTTTTTTTTTTTTTTAATATACGAAAGATAAATAGGTCAATTTTGGCTTTCTCCTCCCTTTTGCGTGATACAGAGCAAATAGGTTTTCAAGAAAGGTTCCCTCATCTCTCCCAATCACTCTCGGTAGTGGAAGAAATATTGTCGTCTTTTCTTCTCTGTCATTTTATTATAGATTTAGAATCTTTAATTTTTCATAGCATGCTTAGCTTATGTTTGCAATAGAATGTCTCTATAACATTATTATTATTTGCCAAATGTACTAGTTTTTTTTTTTTTTTTTTTTTTTTTTTTTAAATAAAA
>QLSR01000170.1:1199149-1212109 GCA_031780015.1 Citrullus colocynthis | reverse complement strand
TTTAAAAAAAAAAAAAAAAAAAAAAAAAAAAAAAAAAAAAAACCCTAAAGATATAAATTATATATACACACATATAAATCTTTAAATCCAAACTCTAATGGGATTTCCATTAAGTAGATATGCATATTTCCTTTTCCTTTCAAAATTCCAATGCATGAAAATAAAACTAATTCCTTCCAAAAATTCAAAATTCCCAAACAACTTAAATAACCTTCTTTAAATTCCTAAATTAAATCTAAATCTTCAAATCTTTTCGAATGATAATTTAAATTGAATTACCTTAACTAAGTAATTCAATTTTAGCTTTAAAATTCAAATTATTATTCAAATAATTCAAGATAAATAAATTTACATTATTTTATTAGTTAATTAATATGAGTTTAGTTAGAGTATGTGCAGAGATTTTGATTTATAAGAGATATTTTTTTAATAGTTTGTATTTGAAATTTAAATTTGATTTTATTTAACATCCAATCTTTTAAAAATTCAAAATTGAAACCATTTTTTTTAAGGTATAGATGAATCTAGTCTCTATATCATTTGGAGTTAATAAATTATTTAATTTTTATAACTCAAATTACCTAATATAATCTTATAACCATGTATAAAAGTTTCTCTCCAACCAGTTTTAGACGGTATAACATATATATATATATATATATATATATATTTTAAAAAAGATCATTTTTCTTGTTGTAAAATTGAGGAGCAAAATGACGGAAAGACGGAGCACGAAAATCGAGAAATTATAATATTAAAATAATAAATAATAAAATAATATTAAAGTAATTAAAATAACTAAATTAAATAAAGTAAACTTAAAATAAACTAAAATAAAGAAAGTGGGATTTTATGGAAAATGGAATTTCACCAATCTTTTTCTTCTTTTCTCTGTATGTTACAATATCCACAAAAAGCCTCTATTTATAGGCAATTTGGCAAGTAGGTAGTGACATTTCATGGCCACTAAGGATGTGCTTTTAGTAGACACGCGGCCTTTAGCCACTAAGCACATTTATATAATGGACATCTAATTTGTTCTAATATTTATAATATTCCCCCTTAGATGCCAATTATATATCTATAATATGCCTCGTTAAAACCTTACTAGGAAAAGAAAAAAATCGTAGTGAAGGAAAAAGAGTACATATTTCATATAATCTAATACTTCTAAAAGAATACAGTACATTTACTCCCCCTCATAGGAACATCATTTGAGATCTTTGAGTCGTCGCATTTCAATGTTCTGCACCAATTTTTCAAAAGTTGCGGTTCGTAATGATTTTGTAAATAAGGCTCCCAAGTTATCCATCGAACAAATCTGTTGTACAGTGATGTCGCCATTTTCTTCAAGATCATAAGTGTAGAAAAGCTTTGGTGAAATATGCTTTATTCTATCTCCTTTAATATATCCTCCTTTGATTTAGGCTATACATGTTGTGTTGTCTTCATATAATTTTGTTGGAGGATTTTTACTGGAAGACAAGCAACATGTTTCACGAATGTGTTGAGTCGTTGATCTTAACCATACACATTCTCTATTAGCTTCATGGATTGCAAGAATTTCAACATGATTTGAGGAAGTAGCTGTTATGGTCTGTTTCACTGATCACCACGATATAGCAATTCCTCCACAAGTGAACAGATAACTTGTTTGAGATTTAGCTTTGTGTGGATCAGATAAATATCCAGAATCTGCATAACCAACTAAGTCAAAATTTGATTTATTTGAATAAAATAAACCCACATCGATCGTTCCTCGGAGATAACAGAGTATATGCTTAATTCCGTTCCAATGTCTTTCTGTTGGAGAAGAACTGTGTCTAGCTAATAAATTTACTGAAAATGCAATATCTGATCTTGTATTATTAGCAAGATACATAAGTGCACCAATTGCACTAAGATATAGTACTTCAAGACTAAGAAGTTCTTCATTATTATCTCGAGGTCGAAATATATCTTTCTTCACATCTAGTAAACGAACTTCCATTGGAATGTTTAATGGATGTGCTTTGTCCATATATAATCTTTTTAAAATTTTTCCTATATAGGTTGACTGATGAACAAAAATCTCGTCTGCTAAATGCTTAATTTGCAATCCAACGCAAAATTTTGTTCTTCCGAGATCTTTCATCTCAAATTCTTTCTTAAAATATTCTATTGCCTTTGAAAGCTCTTTAGGAGTTCCAATTATATTTAGGTCATCAACATATGCAGATATAATGGAAAATCTTGATTGTGATTTCTTTATAAAAACACATGGACATATTGGATTATTTTGATATCCTTCTTTCAACAAATATCCACTCAGGCGATTATACCACATTCGTCCTGATTATTTTAATCCATATAGTGATCTCTGTAACTTTATTGAATATAGTTCTCGAAAACTCGATTTATGTATTTCAGGTATCTTAAATCTTTCTGGGATTCTCATATAAATGTCATTATCAAGAGATCCATATAAGTACGCTGTGACTACATCCATAAGATGTATGTCCAAATTTTCATATACAGTCAGACCAATTAAATATCTTAATGTAATTGTATCCATCACTGGAGAATATGTCTCCTCATAATCAATACCAGGCCTTTGGGAAAAACCTTGTGCAACTAATCTTGCTTTTTATCTTGTGATCTCATTCTTTTCATTTCTTTTTCTCACAAATATCCATTTGTATCCTACGGGTTTGACATCTTCTGGTGTCCGGACTACTGGTCCAAAAACTTGGCATTTTGAAAGTGAGTTTAATTCTGCCTCGATTGCTTCTTTCCACCAAAGCCAATCATTTTTATGTCGACATTCATCAATAGACTTTGGTTCAAGACCCTCATTTTCAGATATAATATCAAGTGCAACATTATATGCAAAAATGTTATCAATAATTACATGAGTTCGGTTCCATCTTTTCCCTGTCATGATATAATTTATTGAAATTTCATTATTATCTTTAGGTATTTCACCTTCTTCACTAATTGTATTATTAGTCATGTCCAAGGTTTCTTCGTGGATATTTATATCCTCAACCAAGTCCTTTTTATTATCGTTATTTTTCTTTTCCGAGGATTTTTATCTTTGGAACCTATTGGTCTACCACGCTTCTAGTGTGTTCCAGATTAATTAGTGACAACTTGCTGTGTTGGAATATCAATTTTCGATGGAACATTTGCAACGGGTATATGTGATTTAGTTACTTTCTTTGCATCTATAAATGCATCTGGTAATTGATTTGCTTTATTTTGCAAATGAATCATTTTATGAACTTCAAGTTCGCATTGATTTGTAAGAAGATCTAATTTTCTTTTCCAACTTCTTAATTCTTCCCTCTAATGTTGGAACATTTGTTTCATTAAAATGACAATTAACAAATGTGCAGTAAATATATCACTTGTCAGGGGTTCAAGATATGTAACAATTGATGGGGAATCATATCCAACGTATATTCCTAACCTCCTTTGAGGACCCATCTTAGTACGTTGTGGTGGAGCAATTGGAACATATACTGCACATCCAAAAATTCTTAGATGGGAAATATTTGGCTCCTGGCCATAAGCTAATTGTAATGGTGAGTATTTATGATAAGCTACTGGCCTAATGCGTGCAAGCGATGCAGCATGCAAAATAGCATGTCCTCAAACAGATGTAGGAAGCTTCGCGCTTATAAGTAATGATCTAGCAATTAATTGCAAACATTTTATAAATGATTCTGCTAAACCATTTTGTGTATGAACATGAGCTACAGGATGTTCAACATTTATCCCAATTGACATACAATAATTATCGAAAGTTTGGGATGTAAATTCACCAGCATTATCAAGACAGATGGTCTTAATTGTATAATCAGGAAATTGTGCTCTAAACTTAATTATTTGAGCAATTAATCTTGCAAATGCAAGGTTTCGACTTGATAATAAGGACACGTGTGACCATCTACTGAATGCATCTATTAATACCATAAAGTATTTAAATGGTCCACTTGGTGAGTTAGTAGGTCCACATATATCACCATGAATTCGTTCAAAAAATGTAGATGATTTGGTTCCTACTTTAGCTGGTGATGGTCTAATTATTAATTTGCCTTGAGAGCAAGCATCACATAATAATTCACTAGATTGAAGAATCTTCTGGTTCTTCAGTGAATGTCCATTTAAATTTTCAATGATTCTTCTCAGCATTATAGATCCTGGATGACCCAACCGGTCATGCCAAATTGTAAATACATATGGATTCATGGACTTCAGGTTCATTGTTGCATATGTTTCAATAACTCGTATAATATAATCTAAAAGATAAAGCAGGCAACTTTTCCAATATACGTTTTTCATGTGAGACATGAGATATGATATAAAGATGTTCTATCTCATTTTTCCTATTAGTCTCAATATGATAATCATTGCAACGTATATCTTTACAACTTAATAGATTTCTCTTTGATTGACTAGAGAACAATGCATTGTTAATTGTAAATTTTATTCCTCTAGGAAAAATAATATTTGCTTTTCCAAATCCTTCAATCAGGTTTACAAAAGCTGATATTGTATTGACTTTTGCTTCCAGCATTGTCAATTGGGAAAAATATTTTTTGTTTGTAAGTTTTGTATGTGTAATTGCACAGTCTACTAGACATAGATCTTCATTCCTCATTTTTTAGTCACTCAGTATATGAAAATTATCCATGATTCTTCATTTAAACAAAATAATTACAATAAGAAAACAAAACTTGTAATACAAGGTTTAACTAAAAAAAACATGAAAGATAGATAAAACAATTCTATATATTCTCAAAATCAAAAGAAACACTTGGTATGCCATCATTTGTGCTGATTTTCTCCTCAGGAGATATTCTAAAGTCAATTCCAAATATACTCTTAAGTAATTAAAAATTACTTTTAGTTTTGATGGTACAAAACCATTTTAACAAACTAGGACTAAACATTGAAATGATCATATGATAATTATTTTTAACAAATCACTTGATAATAAATTAATTTTATTAAAATCACTATTTCTAAACCACTCGCAAATATGCCCTAATGGTTTTGGAATGGCCAAAATCTCTTTTGACATGTCTAAAATCGCTTTTCTTATAAAGTTATGATAATTAGCAATTAATGAGAAGGAGATTTTGGATAAACATCCAAAATAACTGAAGGGTCATTTGTTTTTATGGGAATGTAAGTAACTGGAATCTTTAGCTGCTTGAAATTATAGATGCCAAAAATTACAAATGTCTGACATCTTTAAATAATCATGTTTATTTTGTAGGAATATTTTTTGTGGACATCTGGGAATGCTTTGATTTATGTTTGTTTCCTAGGTTTTTTACTAGAAAATGACTTAAATTTACATAATGTTCCAAGAATGCCCTTATGACTATTTCTTAACTTAATATAATTTGAATTTATATAACATATTTATTTTTCGAATTAGACGATCCATTAATCCAACTGATGGAGGATTATAAATGGATCCCTTTTTTTGGATTTTGACTGGAGATTGAGAATCAATGTACTTTCCATAGGGCCCATTCAATTTGAAGTTCTTTTTTAAATTAATGAAATTTATATTATGCTTATATGTTATTTTTCTGAAAAAATAAAATATAACAATTTATGAGTTTTTTTATAAAATAAGTCTTAATTTTGATATGAATTTGAATACTTGCTGATAAGAGTAAAAATATATTTAACAAAAATAAAACCTTGCTAAAGAATATTTCTATAAAAAAAAAAGAATAAAAATAATTATGATTTTTAAAAAAATTATATATATGGTTGATAGTATTTATTTTAATTATATAAAGAAGATATATATATATATATATATATATATATATATATGCATCCTCAACATGGGAATCCATGAAATCCATGTTTTAGGATAGAATAAAAATCTCCCGAAATACCCTCCATAAGGGCATCCTAGGATGTCCAAAAATCTTTAAATGTGAGGGCATCTTACAATACCACGAAACAAATGCGGTAATTTAGATATCCACTCCATGACAATCTAGAATACCTACAAAACAAACAACCTCTTATAATGATTCTTCATTAATCACTAGATTTGACCAGCTATGTATATTAGTTGGAGTGGGTATTAGGTGGATGAATAGATCACAAAAATAATAAAACATGATTACAATTATTTTTGTTATATTCAAATTACTTCTAAATATGTTTAGAATCATTGTTAATCAATTTTAATGGTATAAAAATCACATTAAAAAGTCTAAAGATTATATCAACATCATATATTTTTAATTAAATCACACATAAAAAAAATCATTTTCACTAAAACGCTATTTCTAATTAAATTCACCTTGTACCAACTTAAAATTATTATTTTTTAAGAGCTCTAGTTTAATTTTTAAAATAATTATTTTTTTCTTAGACTAATGAACAATTAAATATTTTAGGCCTTGTTTGATAATGGTTTGGTTTTTTAGTTTTAGGTTTTCAGAATTTATATTTATTTTCTTCCAATTCTAAATGATAATAATAAGAGGATAATGAAGAAGAAGTTAAAAATCTTGTTCGATTTTTAAAACAAGAGTAGAAATTATATAATAAAAGATAAAAGTAGAGGGCTGAAGGAACCAGTCCATGACTTAACATCGGTAGCTACCTCCAAATCTCTGTATGTTCGATAAAGCCAAAGATTCCCCCCCCCCCCACTGATACGAATACGCCGATTACCCCCTGAACCGTACAAGATAGTTACCACCTATCATACGGCTTTCTAACTTCACTTCTTTTTCTGGTTGTTCCGCTCTGTCGATCGATGGTAGTATAAGAGATCTGTAACCCCCCAAAATTCTTTACATAATGGTTCCTGCTTTCTACCCATAGTTAGCATGTATCTCCCCGAGTCATACTTGATGTATCACATCGGTCACCCCCACCCTAACTTTATCTTCCTTATCAGTGAACTAGAAATAAGCTTAATTTCTCCGATTTTCAAATATAACAAAATGAGCCAAATTATTTACAAATATAGAAAGACTGATATCACTTGAAAGATAGACCGCGATAGACTTCTATTGCTCAATCGATAGAAGTCTATCGCAGTCTATCGTTGATATATAGTGAAAATTTTATATATTTGTAAACAGTTTTATATTATTTTAATTAAATTATATAAAATGCCCTTGAACTTTGCACTTTGTGTGACAAATACTCTCGAACTTTCAAAAGTTTCAAAAATACCCTTGAACTTGCAAAATGAGTTCAGAAATACCCTCAACATTAGTTTTGGATGGAATCCTTAGTGTTTCGTTTCAAAAGTATCTAAAACCGTTACTAAATTGTTAAATTAAATAAATATTTTAAATTGTTAATATTTATTTATATGAAACCTGATATTTATCTTTGTGTTAGTTTCATATTTTACACAAACTGTTATTACTCGTCTAAAATATATTTGAACTTTAAAAAGTTACATTAATACTCTTAGCCTTACAAAAAACAAAGTTTAAAATCTCACAGAACTCAAAAAATAAAAATCTCCCCTTAAACTTACAAAAACTATAAATAGTCAAGTACAAAAAGAAATATTTGACTCTTATACACACTCAAGTATCGAACTTATAATCTTATCAAAACATACAAGTCCCAAGGTCCCCTTGATACTTCTACTCTATATACCTTAACTAAAGGGGACTAATTTTTTTTTTTTTTTTTTTTGTTTAATGAGATAAACAAAATGTTAAACAATTAACAAAAAGGAGAGTAATAGGGGAGAAAAAAATTGAGAAATAGAGATGTGATAAGTTATAAGTTGAAGTAGGAGAGAGAGAAATGGAAGAGGTGATGAGATGTAGATTAACGATAAGAGTAGTTTTAACTTTATTTTTATGGTATTGATGCAACCTTTGAAAGTTTATATTAATGCAACGAGATATTAATGGTTTCTGTTCATATATTTACATAAAAGATGTTTTTGAATATTCCTTAAGTTTAAGGGTATTTTTTAAACTTTTAAAAGTTCAAAGGTATTGTTGATACAAATATAAAGTTTAAGGTATTTTGTATAATTTAGCCTTTTTGTTTATAAAAATTTCCCAAAAACACTAACCTTGAAATAATTATCAAAACAGGCTTAAAAGTTCGGGAAATTGCTATTTCTAACCCAAAAAGTTTTTTATGGGACAAAACTAACCTCTTTTTTAAAAACTTCTTTTTCTAACCCATTTTTTAACTTTTCAGAATTTCAGAGATGAGTCCTACATGGTGAAATGATGTAAATACCCCAAAAACCATCTTCCTCAACACTCAAACCACATCGTCTTCTTCCCTGAACCATCTTCTTCACTAGAGTTCATTTTTTTTACAATACTCTCTAATTTCTGTCATTTGTGGTAAAACTCATCCTATGTGACTCGATTTTCTAAAAATAAACCACAAAGAATTTCTTTGAAACGTTGATTTCTGGAAATTTAGATTTTCGAATAGTTGGTGGTAAAAAAAAAAAAAAGAAAATCCAAAATTTTCAGATAGAGGAGGTCTAATATGTGTAGGAAATGTTTGAAATCAAAAAGAAAAAGAATTTGGTATGCGTATTTTACTCACTCTAATTTTTTCCGTAAGTTCATGTTTCCTGTAAGTTGAAGGAGTTGACGGGAAAAGTGATAAAATGCCTAAATACATGCCAACTTTCCGAAAATCTGGGCGTTCTATGATTTTTTTCATAAGGTTTCTAACAAAATCTTACGAGAAAAGTTGATCTTATGGAAAAAGTCACAGAATGCCCAAATTTTCTGAAAGTTGCCATGTTTTTCAGTTTTTTGTGAATATCGTCTCGCTAGTCTCGCTCTCACTCTCTCTATGGTATCCTCACTCTCGTGCGCTAGTCGCACTCTCTATGGTATCGTGAGCGAGACCAGTGGTAATACCGTAGAGACAAAATCATACCAAAGAGAGCGAGAGCAAGACTAGCGAGACTAGCAAGACAATGTTCACAAAAAGCCGAAATACACGCCAACTTTCGAGAAATTTGGGCATTTTGTGACTTTTCTCTTTTGTTAGAAACCTTATGGGAAAAGTAACAAAATGCCCAAATTTCTCGAAAGTTAGTGTGTATTTGGGCATTTTGTCAGTTTTCCTGTCAACTCCTTCAACTTATGGTAAACATGAACTTACGAGAAAAATGTAGAGAGCAAAAAACGCATACCAAATTCTTTTTTTTTTTCCTTCTGATTTCAAACATTTCCTACACATATTAGACCTCTTCTACTTGAAAATTTTGGATTTTCTTTTCCATTTTTTACCGCCAACTATTCGAAAACCCAAAAGTTTCAGAAATGAACGTTTCAGAGAAGTTCTTTGTGGGTTTATTTCCAGAAAGTCGGGTTACATAGGATGAGTTTTTTCACAAATGACAGAAATTAGAGAGTACTATAAAAAAATGGACTCCAGTGAAGAAGATGATTCAAAGAATAAGACAATGTGGTTTGATTGTTGAAAAAGAAGGTTTTTGGGTATTCATGACATTTCACCATGTAGGACCTATTTCAAAATTATGAAAAGTTGAAAAAAGGGTTAAAAAAAAGTTTTTAAAAAAGAGATTAATTTTATCCAATAAAATATTTTGGGTTAGAAATAACAATTTTTCTAAAAGTTCGTGCACCCAATTTTTTTAATCTAAACATTCAATACAATTTGAGATATTAATTTTATTAATAGTTAATAATAAGAATAATATTTAGTTCTTGGCACACTTCAGATCCCGTCAATATTATTGTTCTTTTTCTCTGAAAAAATAAAATATTGTTTTTACTCACAGAAATTTGTACTTAAAAGTGATCTTTGCTTTTACAGCTATTCTTGCTTCATTTGCTCTGTCCCACACTACCACTTTTTCATGTGTTGAATTGACAAAAAGTTGGCAACTAAAGGTGCACTATTGTCACTTTTCCCCCCTTCCTGTATGGGAAATTCCCCCAAATTAATAATAAAATCATCCAAACAATTTTGAAATTGGTACCAATTTGGTTACCCAAAAACATTCATGGAAGATTCTTCCTTCCACTGAAATTTAATTCTTTAAATAATACTTACAAATCATGTATAAAGTAACGTTGTAGGATTCCTTGTCCATTTTATTTTTTTTTTTTTTTTTTTTCTTTTTTCTTTCTTTCAATTTACTTTATAAAAAAATATTTAGCAAAATATCGAAGTTGTGAAAGTATTTAGAAGATTGTGGTAGTTTTGGTGGAGGGAGAAGGTTGAGAGTTTTTTTAATATGATTTTTTTATTATTTATTTTTAACATAACCTTTTTTATAATTATATATTTTTAAAACAATATATTTTATTAGTAACAAGATTTGAACCTAACATTTTTTTTTAATACAAATATAGTTTTTAATAATAAAAAAGATGTATTTTATTAATAACAAATAGTTTTGTGAAGAAATTATTCAAAATAATGTTAAAAAAAAAGGAAAAAAGAAAAAAGAAAAAACATAAACATAAAACTTCATTAAAACTATTGTTCATTATGAGAAAATGATAAAATATAAATTAAAATGTCCATATTAGTACAATAATTTAATGTGTTCCTTTCACTAAAAAAACTCAATGTGTCCTACAAGGTGGATATTGCCGATTTCAAGCTGGTTGTTGTCGTCTACTTTGAACTGTAAGTTGCTCTAGTTGCTCTAGTATAAATATTCATTATGTTCTTCACGACCGTGTCTATGTCTATGCATGTATGAAGACGATGGACTGACCTTTGAATCATAATATCTTGAACCAATGGCTGACATGATCATCATCAAACTAGCATAACCAGTCTAGCTCTACGTATGTGTCTGCGTCATAGGAGACAATTCTTCCACATTATGGTCAACCTCATCAAACTCATCTTCTTCTACTTGAGCACATCCCCTATGCCTAGAATTGGTGAAGGTGCAATAGGTATATCGTAATGTAGTGTAACTCCTCCATGTAACTCTCGTTATTACTGCATACAGACAGGACTTGATCTGGATCATCTCCAATATCACGAAGTCTACTATTGTTCGATCTCTTTAAATTACAAAACAATTAGACAATATTTAAAATAAATTTAAATTTAAAATAATTAGACAATATTTGATTATACACCAAATGCCAAAAGCTACTCTCGGACGAGTAATGTAGCGTCTCGTAATATTGCACCATGATGAAACATCTTGTTGGAAGTCAAAATGTCTAATCACTCTGTCATGAAGATGTCACTCACCCATGTGAAAAATGGATTTAATTTAAATTTATTTTAAATATTATCTCGTTCAACAACTATTCTCAATTGTTTACAATAGTTTTTCACCTTTTTTCAAGTAAAAACGTTGAATTCTTAGACACAAAAACAAAATCAAGTTTTTTAAAACCTACTTTTTTTAATTTTCAAATTTTAATTAGTTTTTTAAAACAATTGTAAAAAGTAGATAGCAAATCAACGTGAAACGAGTGTTTATAGGCGTAACTTTTTTAAAAATTAAAAATAAAAAAGTGAACTGGTTATCAAATGAGACTTAAATTTTAAAATTTAAGTTTGAATGTAACTACTAATATATCTTAATTTGTAACATCAAAGTTAACCTAAATCTTTCAAACGAAATGGGTTAAATAATAATAATAATTTTCATGCAATTGAATTTTCGGTATAATCATTCATATAATTGTGAATGACCTATATTTATTTGTAAACTCGTCAAAATTAACATAAATCATTTTCTTCTTCTTGATGAGAACATAATAGGTCAGGTCAAGATTTTCCATTTTATGGTCTTGATTATACACAATTTTATAGTTTCACACGCCAATGTCATTTTTACATCTAGTAATCTAATAGGGCTGTGGGGAGAAACATTTGATGTCCCCTTTTGCCTATCGATGTGTATAATACACCTAAATTTCATTTGGTTTAAAATTTGGTTATTTCTAATATTTGATTTAAGATGCAAAATTTATTATTAAAAAACAAAAATTTTATCATTTGCTTTGGAATCAAATCCATTTGAATCTAATTTTTTCTATAAATTGGTTACACTAAACTCCCAAAATTTTCATTCAAGCATGTTAATAATTCAAAACTAATATTTGATTTTGATTATGGTTGATAATCAAAATATGGATATGAAATCTAAACTTCAAAAATAAGATAATTCAAAAAGTTATAAATTACTTATGATAACAAAAATATAGAAACAATTTTATGTTTTTTATTATCATAAAAATATAGAAACAATTTTATGTTTTTTATTTTGAAAATCCTATTAGTTAAAAAGATATTTCTTATTTTGATTTGGATTATTTGATTATCTTATCAATTTCAACTTTTAATTTAAACCAAAGTATCTATATTTTTTTTTTATTTCTTCACAATCTTTTTTAAATTTCAAAATTTAATATTTTAACGTAAACAAAAAAATATCTAGAGCTCAAAGTCGACGATGGCAACTAGCTTGAAATCGGCGATGTCCGACTTGTGGGACACATTGAGTTTTTTTTTTTCTTTTTTTAATTTTTAAATGAATGGAAAACATTGAATTATTAATTTAATATTGATATTGACATTGTAATTTATATTTTATTATTTTCTCATTATGACAATAGTTTTAATGAAGTTTTATGTTATCTATAACCATTGATTTGATTTGATTTTGACTAGCTCCAAAGTTGAGAAGATCGAACCGACTATCACTCCCATCTTATTATTAATAAAATATGTTTTTTTCATATTAAAAAACTGAATGGTTAATTTTTATAAATTTACGTTTTTTCTATTTTTTTAGAAAAAAGAAAAGGTTATGTTATATATATAAAAAAAGATAAAGTACAATTTTTTTCATAAAAAAAAGAAAAAAAAAACAAAAAGAAAAAGGAAATGGGTTGGTCAAAATATGTATTTTAATCTACCATTCAATCTTATTACCATTTTTTCAAAAAGACACGGGGCGGGGGGGGGGGGGGG
>QLSR01000170.1:1036512-1198940 GCA_031780015.1 Citrullus colocynthis | reverse complement strand
AGGGGGGGGGGGGGGGGGGGGGGGGGGGGCTATTTTTTCAAGATTGGTCGAGAGTTAAACTCTCAACTCCCATCATTTGAGTCCATCCCGTCCTAAAGCTACCATATTTTCATAAATATTTTTCAAGATACCATATTTCTCTAATTGTTTTCTAAAACTACATTTTATTTTTAATTTTTCCCAATTTACTTTGTGTCTATTGAAATGATATTCTTATTATCACAAAAGAAAAACACATAACAAATGTTAAGTTTAAGTGTAACGATCTCTCATTAAGATGAGACTTTTCCGGATTACTTCAAGAAATGAATATAAGGGCATTTATAGAAAACTCAAACAAAAAATAATAATAATGTTGGAGATTTGTGTGTTGGTTTTTTATTAGTTTAAGGCAGTTATGGAGATCTAGTGCTTGTCTCAAATATAGTCTTAACATCTAGGGTTTAGAAGTTGTTACTTTACAGATAAGTAATTTGTTTTAAATGCATAACACTTGAATATTAGTAGATTATCTTTCCTTGGCATACTGCCCCCAAAATATAGGTGGTTCATCATAGAATTAGGTTACCAACTCTTGTGTGAAATTACTCTTTGCTTACTGTTAGTATTGTTAGTTGTTACAGTGCTTGTTTGTGCTCTCTGTTTAACATCTGTATTTGAGTGACGAGTCATCTCATAGCTTTTTCAATTGGTATCAAAGTGGGACGCCTTCATCTCAGGTGTGTGGATCATGAACGGCACCAAAGAAGGTGGCTCTACCACTCGTCCTCCAATTATAGATGGAACAAATTACTCTTATTGGAAAGGCAGAATGACAGCTTTCTTGAAGTCCACTGACAGCAAAACTTGGAAGGCAGTTGTGACTGGATGGACTCATCCTACTATGAAAGAAGCAGACGAAAAGGAGATCTTAAAACAGATAAAGAAGATGAGGCTTCTTTGGGAAATTCTCATGCATTGAATGCTATCTTTAATGGGATTGATCGCAACATATTTTGGCTAATCAATACATGGTTTCAGCAAAGGAAGCTTGGGATATTTTATCTGTTGCACATGAAAGAACCTCTAAAATCAAAATGTCCAGACTTCAATTGCTAACTTTTGAGAACTTAGAAATGCAAGACAAAGAGTCCATAGCTGAGTTCAATATATGGCTACTTGATATTGCTAATGAATCATTTACACTTGGGGAGAAGATTTCAGAGGAAAGACTTGACCGTAAGGTTTTTAGGTCTTTACCTAAGAAATTCGATAAGAAAGTTACTGCGATCAAAGAAGCTTGAGATATATCGTCTTTGGAAGTGGATGAGTTATTAGGCTCTCTACTTACCTTTGAAATGTCATTAGAAGGGAAACCCGAGAAGAAGAATAAGGGCATTTCCTTACAATCCCTAGCTAAGCAACAAATTGGTCTTTCTGACAAAGAAACTAAGGAGTCTCTAGCTAAACTATTGCCTTACTTTCCAAGCAATTCAATTGTGTTCTCAAATGATTTGGGAAGAAATCTGGAAGTAAGTCTGTTGGCACTCCCCTACGTCGGTTGGATGTTCACTAGAGGTTGTGGTCCTTCGGGGTCACTAGAGGACGTGTTCCTTCAGGTTCACTAGAGGTTGTGGTCCTTCGGGGTCACTAGAGGATGTGTTCATTCAGGTTCACTAGAGGTTGTGGTCCTTCGGGGTCACTAGAGGATGTGTTCCTTCGGATTCACTAGAGGTTTGTGTTCCTTCGGGGTCACTAGAGGATGTGTTTCTTCGATTCACTAGAGGTTTGTGTTCCTTCGGGTTTACCAGAGGTTGTGCTCCTTCGAGTACACTAGAGGTTTGTGTTCCTTCGGGATCACCAGAGGTAAGAGTTTCTTCGGGGCTCCAGAGGTTTGTGGACATCCAAAACCAACTATAGGGCGAGTATAACCAGTTTCCTATAAAAGTATGTTAGATATGCATGTCTTATGGTTGATGCACTTAAAGGACTTGGGTGCCTAACCCGGCTCCGGTAGTGGGGTCACTTACTGAGTAAGATAATTACTTATTCTTTCATCTTATATTTTTCAGGTAAAGGAAAGAACGTGCTGGCGAATGACAAAAGGAATCCTTGATGGCTTCACGGAACCCGTAGTAGCTTCCACTAGTATTGCATGTTTTAAGGAGTTTTGTCCAATTGTCAAATTTTGTTTTGAGGCAGGTCATTTATTTAATATGTGGATTTCTGTTCATGAAATTTTATTGATTTTACTAGGGGTCCCCGAACCAAGATTTCCTTTTTATATGTTTATGCATTGTTTTTCTTGAGTTTATATAAACAGGAATTTCCATGAGAAGCATTGTTTCTTTCTTACTACTTAGCATAGTGTCTTTTTTTGAAATATGCATGCATTGAGTAATGGTCCGATTAGATTGTATTAGTCGGGTCGTTAAAGTTGGTATCAGAGCCCAGAGTTTTTGGTTCTGTAGACTGACTTACTAAGTAAGTCGAGGGGTTCCCATGACCATTAAAGGATTCTTCGTCATCGCCAGGTACATGTTTTCTAGTACATATCTTTAGAATGTTATGCCTATGACGTGCTAGTTTACCCTTGTATGGATACCTTGAAGTAATACCTTTAGCAAGGAAATTGATGGTACTTATTGTCTGTAAATGAGGAATGGTTCGTGGAGGTAGAGGAAGAGGTAGAGGTAGGAGGGGTAGGGCAAGGGGATTAGCAAACCCCCAAGTGCAGGACCCTATTGAGCAAGACACCCCTGCACCACAAGGACCTCCACTGCCGCAAGATCCCGTTAGGCAAGAGGAGCAGGGAGCCAGGGCAAGAGGATGGCCTCGTAACGTGCCTGAGCCGCCCCAGACACAAGTTCCGCCAGTGGCCCAGACCGATTTCGCTGCAATAGTAGCTCAGATAGGGGAGACTGTTACCGCCACTTTGCTAAGCAAGATTTAGGAGCTAACTCGCATCGCAGTGGCAAAACAGTTAGCTCAACAACCTTCAGTACCTCAGGCACCGGAGCAGCCGATCCCACCCCCACAAGTGTCGGCCCAGCATCAGCTTTACCAGGATTTATCCCCAGAAGCAAAACATCTGAGGGACGTCCGGAAGTACAATCCGCGCACTTTTGACGGGTCGTTGAAGGACCCTACCAAGGCAGAAATGTGGCTATCATCCATCGAAACTATATTTTGATATATGAAGTGCCCAGAGGACCAGAAGCTTCAGTGTGCAGTGTTTGTCTTGATGGATGATGCCGAGATCTGGTGGCAGTCGACAGAAAGGCCAGTTGTGACCATAGGAGGAACGATTACCTAGGCTCAGTTCAAGGAGCGATCCTATGAGAAATACTTCTCTACCAACACGAGGTACAATAAGCAGGTGGAGTTCATGAGGCTGAAGCAAGGAGTCATGTCCGTTGAGGAGTATGAGCAAGAGTTTACCAAGCTATCCCGTTTCGGCCCCAAGATGGTGGCTACTGATGAAGATAAGACAGAGTGCTTTGTGCAAGGTCTGAAGGATGGGTTAAGGGGTCTCGTGCAAGCCTTGGAACCCAGCAGTTATGCAGCAGCATTTCGAGCAGCTGTGAGGATTGACTCCCGTGCCGGAGAAGAATATGTCAGAGCTATGACCTCAGGACCCTCTTCAGGCCAAAAAAGGAAGTTTGAACAGAAAACCCCAGAGTTTCCTCCAAAGAACCGGGCAGACAGGCCCATACAGCACTTTAGACAACGGCCTTCGGCCTCAGGCTTAGTAGAGAAAGAAAAGCCAGTATGTGGTTCCTGTGGGAAAAGTCACTGGGGGCAATGTTTAGCAGGCTTAGGAGTTTGTTTTCGGTGTGGCCAAGAGGGGCACATGTCTAGCAAGTGTCCAAGGAAGGGAGCAGCAGATGGTAAGGGACAACATGCAAGCACCTCCCGTGGGGGCTCTGGTAGGATGCAACAACAGCATAGTCAGGCCTATGCCATGACTCGGCATGAGGCTGATAAGGCAGGCATGGTGGTGACAGTTATGCTTCCTATTTTGGGGTATCATGCCCTAGTTTTGTTTGACTCAGGCTCGTCGCACTCGTTTATTTCTGGTGTATTCGTTGAGCATGCTGTGCTAGAATTAGAACCCTTACCTTTCGTATTATTGGTCTCTACCCCATCTGGGGAGATCTTGTTGGCGAAAGAAAAGATAAAGGCCTGTCGGGTAGAAATAGCAAATCAGGAGTTAGAGGTCACCCTAATCGTCTTGGCCATGCGATACTTTGACGTCATTTTAGGCATGGATTAGTTGGCTGCTAACCATGCCAGTATAGACGGTGCAAGAAAGGAAGTGATTTTCACTCATCCGACAGGGCCTAACTTCAAATTTAAGGGAGCAGGGACGGTGGTCCTACCTAAGGTCATTTCGGCTCTAAAGGTCCGCAGACTACTTAACCAGGGTACCTGGGGTATTCTGGCCAGTGTGGTAAACGTTGGGGAGGATGAGGCCACCCTGACTTCAGAACCTGTGGTATGAATTTAACCGGATGTCTTTCAAGAGGACCTCCTAGGCTTACCACCAGTTCGGGAGATTGACTTCGCCATAGAGGTGGAGCCGGGTACGGTTCCCATATCCAAGGCCCCTTATCATATGGCTCCAGCAGAGCTAAGAGAGCTGAAGGTGCAATTGCAAGAGTTGCTTGACAAGGGTTTTATTCGACCGAGTGTGTAGCCGTGGGGGGCACCAGTGTTGTTCGTGAAAAAGAAGGATGGTTCGCTACACCTTTGCATTGACTACAGAGAGCTAAACAAGGTGACTATAAAAAACAAATACCCTCTCCCCAGAATTGACGATCTATTTGACCAGTTGCAGGGAGCCACAGTTTTCTCCAAGATTGACCTTCGTTCAGGATACCATCAGTTGAGAATAAAGGGTAGTGACGTCCCTAAGACCGCTTTTCGTTCCCGATATGGACACTACGAATTCATCGTTATGTCCTTTGGTCTGACAAACGCCCCTGCAGTATTCATGGATCTAATGAACCGGGTGTTCAAAGACTTTCTTGACACCTTTGTCATCGTATTCATCGATGATATTCTGATATATTCCAAGACGGAGGTAGAGCACGAGGAGCATCTGCGAAAGGTTCTCGAAACCTTAAGGGCACATAAGTTGTATGTTTAGTTTTCTAAGTGCGAATTCTGGTTGAAGCAGGTATCCTTTTTAGGGCATGTGGTGTCCAAGGATGGTGTCTCAGTAGATCCTGCCAAGATAGAGGCGGTTACGAGCTGGCCTAGCCCTACGACAGCTAGTGAAGTACGCAGTTTTCTGGGTTTAGCTGGCTACTACCGTCGATTTGTGAAAGATTTCTCTCGTGTAGCCATGCCGTTGACTCAGTTGACCAAGAAAGGTAATTCCTTTGTTTGGAGTAAGGCCTGTGAAGCGAGCTTCCAAGACCTCAAGCAGAAGCTAGTGTCTGCACCAGTACTTACCGTTCCAGATGGATCAGGGAGTTTTGTCATTTATAGTGATGCTTCCAAAAAAGGACTGGGTTGTGTGTTGATGCAGCACGGCAAGGTGGTCGCTTATGCATCTCGGCAGTTAAAAAGGCACGAGCAGAATTACCCGACTCACGATTTAGAGTTGGCAGCAGTTGTTTTCGCTCTGAAGATATGGAGGCACTACCTATACGGGGAAAGAATCCAGATCTTCACTGACCATAAGAGCTTGAAGTACTTCTTCACTCAGAAGGAGTTGAACATGAGACAGCGCAGGTGGTTGGAGTTAGTAAAGGATTATGATGTGGAAATCCTGTACCATCCCGGAAAGGCAAATGTAGTGGCAGCTGCCTTGAGCAGAAAGGCAGTTCATTCAGCAGCTCTGATTACCGACTAGGCCCCACTGTGCAAGGACCTTGAGCGAGCAGGCATTGCAGTGGCGCTAGGAGAATTCACTTCCCAGTTAGCTCAACTATCAGTGCAACCCACTTTGAGACAAAGGATCACAGACGCCCAGCAAGAGGATCCGTACCTTAAGGAAAAACTTCGCCAGATGGAGACGGGGCAGATCAGTGAGTTGTCGGTATCCTTTGATAGTGGCCTTACCTACCACGGACGCTTGTGTGTTCCAGCAGGCAGCATTAAAGATGAACTGTTGTCGGAGGATCATAACTCTCCATTTGCGATACATCCGGGCAGTACCAAGATGTATCAGGACCTGAAGCGTCACTACTGGTGGCCCAATATGAAGAGGGAAGTGGCTGATTTCGTGGGTAAGTGTTTTGTATGCCAGCAGGTGAAGGCCCCGACGCAGAAGCAGGCAGGGTTGTTGCAGCCCCTGACAATACCCGAGTGGAAATGGGAGAATGTATCTATGGACTTCATTGTAGGTTTGCCTAAAACAGCGAAAGGTCACACGGTGATATGGGTCATTGTAGATAGACTCACCAAGTCAGCACATTTTATTCCGGGGAAGTCCACCTTTTCAGTAAGTAAGTGGGCACAAATTTATGTAAAGGAAGTAGTAAGGCTACACGGAGTGCCAGTTTCTATAGTGTCTGACAAAGACCCTCGTTTCACGTCTAACTTTTGGAAGAGTCTCGAGACTGTGTTTGGCACTCGATTGGATTTTAGTACGGCTTTTCACCCTCAGACGGATGGACAAACGGAGCACTTAAATCAGGTACTAGAGGACATGTTGCGTGCCTGCGCCCTAAACTTTCCAGGAAGTTGGGACTCCCACTTGCACTTGATGGAGTTTGCCTACAATAACAGTTATCAAGCTACCATTGGCATGGCGCCATTCGAAGCCTTATATGGTAAGAGTTGCAGATCTCCAGTTTCCTGGGATGAAGTTGGGGAGCGAAGACTGTTAGGACCAGAGTTGGTACAGCTCACTAACGAGGCTATACGGAGGATTAGGGCGAGGATGCAGACAGCTCAGAGTAGACAGAAAAGTTACGTCGATGTAAGACAGCGAGACCTGGAATTTGAAGTAAGTGAGAAGGTGTTCTTGAAAGTGGCACCCATGAAAGGTGTCTTGAGGTTTGGAAAAAAGGGGAAGTTAAGCCCCCAGTTCCTTGGACTGTTTGAGATATTGGAGCGAGTTGGCCCCGTGGCCTATCGTTTAGCCTTGCCACCATCGTTCTCCGCAGTTTATAACGTGTTCCATGTCTCCATGCTTCGAAAGTATATGGCGGATCCATCCCACATGATCGACTTTGAGCCTTTACAGTTGAACAAAGATTTAAGTTATGAGGAAAGGCCATTGCAAATTCTTGCAAGGGAAGTGAAGGTTCTGCGCAACCGGGAGATAGCACTAGTGAAAGTCCTTTGGCAGAACCACCAGCGTGAGGAGGCAATGTAGGAACGAGAGGATGAAATGAGGTCAAAGCATCCAGAGTTGTTCCAACAGTAAAAACTTTCGGGGACGAAAGTTCCTTAAGGGGGGAAGAATGTAACAACCCCAAATCGTTGAGGTAAATCCTCCTAGTAAATTAATTTTAGTTATTATGTATGAAAGGGAAAATATAGTTATTTATATGTATTCATGCATGTATTTAACCTAAGATGGAAAGTTTCAAAATTGGAGTTAAGGAAATTTTTGGGATTTGGTAAAGGATAATTTTATTTTGGGGCAAGTAAAATAAAGGGAATAAATTTGGTAGGATTGGAGTAATTGAAGGAAATCTTATTTTATAGAAGATTTTATTTTATTTTATTTTATTTTGTTTGGTTGGAAAAAAAAAAAGAAAAGGGGGAATAATAAAGGGAAAAGTGAAATTAATGGGGATTAGGGTTTTGTTATAAATAAGCTCCTCAGTTTGAGTGCCAATTAAAAAAAAAAAAAACAAGGGGAAAAGAACTTTCCCTTCTCTCTCTCGCGCCGCCCCCCCCCCTCTCGGCTTCTTTTTCTTCTTCTTCTTCTTCTTCTCCTTCTCTCCCTCACGACTGCAGCAGCCGCCGCCGCCTTCGACTTCTCCTTCTCTCCCTCGCGTCGTCGCCGCTGGTTCCGCCTCCCTCCTTCATCACGCACTGCCGCTGCCCACCGGTCCCTTCTCCCCCCGTCGCCGGTTCCTTCCTCCTCCGCGCCACCTTCTAGTGTCAGTCGCTGTCGGTCATTCCTCCTCCGCGCCGCCACTGTCGTATTGGTCAGTACCACTGTCGCTTCAGTCAAACTCTCGCCTGACTGCTCGTCATTGAACCGGTAACGTTTGGGCCCAAGGAAATTTGTGGCGTAGTTTGGTAAACTATTGGGGATTTAGACTTATGTGGTTAAAATCTGTTAGGTGACAAGAAGTTGCGTAGAGTAAAAGGATTGGAGGCAACTGCGAGTTAAGCCACGCTTGGGTAAGAAGACTTTTGAATTTTCTTGGAATTAAATTGTGGTGGGACTAGACTTGTGGACTAACCTAAGTTGGGGAACTCCATTCACAGTTGTCCAGGAATTTTGCAAGAACTGCTCTGTGGATAATTTAATGGATCAACCCTCAGGTAAGTGGTCTTACTACCTGAACCGCCTTCTCGCCATATGTTAGTTGCCATGATGTAGTAGAATATCTAAGCCCTATGTGATATAGCATGCTTGTATGAAATTCTCATGTCTAAAGGATTTATGTGAATGATAATGCATATGTTTGTACTATGAGATGTTTATGAACAATACTGTTAATGTATGAATTCATGGAATGGGAGGAGTGCGAATGTGATTGAGCATGTATGATGGGTAGTGGTAACTCCCCTACGTCGATTGGATGTTCACTAGAGGTTGTGGTCCTTCGGGGTCACTAGAGGATGTGTTCCTTCGGGTTCACTAGAGGTTTGTGTTCCTTCAGGTCCACCAGAGGTTGTGCTCCTTCGAGTACACTAGAGGTTTGTGTTCCTTCGGGATCACCAGAGGTAAGAGTTCCTTCGGGGCTCCAGAGGTTTGTGGACATCTAAAACCAACTGTAGGGCGAGTATAACCAGTCCCCTATAAAAGTATGTCAGATATGTATGTCTTATGGTTGATGCACTTAAAGGACTTGGGTGCCTAGCCCGGCTCCGATAGTGGGGTCACTTACTGAGTAATATAATTACTCATCCTTTCATCTTATATTTTTCAGGTAAAGGAAAGAACGTGCTGGCGAATGACAAAAGAAATCCTTGATGGCTTCACGGGACCCGCAATAGCTTCCGCTAGTATTGCATGTTTTAAGGAGTTTTGTCCAATTGTCAAATTTTGTTTTGAGGCAGGTCATTTATTTAATATGTGGATTTATGTTCATGAAATTTTATTGATTTTACTAGGGGTACCCCGAACCAAGATTTCCTTTTTATATGTTTATGCATTGTTTTTCTTGAGTTTATATAAACAGGAATTTCCATGAGAAGCATTGTTTCTTTCTTACTACTTAGCATAGTGTCTTTTTTTGAAATATGCATGCATTGAGTAATGGTCCGAGTAGATTGTATTAGTCGGGTCGTTACACAGTACCTGTAGTAGAGGACAGAGATGGGAGACCAAATATAACATTTTTTGCGAGTGCCTTTTGAATGGTTTTCATGCTTATATGACCAAGACGTTTATGCTAAAGACTAGCTGTGATACCCAAAATCCTAGACTAACTGCCTTATAAAGAGTTGAAATGGGTCTTGTGGAGTTGAGGAGGATTTGGAGAAATTTCTATATGTGAAGCTATTGCAAGCCTATGGAGTTAGAAAATTTTGAGGAGGGTTAGTAGGATGAACTTCTGGGCTTATGGAGTTAGATTTTTTTTTAGGATTTAAGAGGCACCATGTATTGCGCTCAATAAGATGAGAAAAAATATTTGTCCAAGTTTGAGTTATAAGGAGAGAATTGATCTTAGAAGTGATTGGGCAAAAACTACACTATGAAAATTTTAAAAGTGTTGGACTGTGCTTTGAGAATGGGAGTAAACCATGCTTTGAAAATAGAAACTATGAGGTGAACTTAGAGTTGAACTCATAGGCTTAAGAATTGTGAAATTTGACTAAGTGTTGGAAGAGAAAGTTGAAAGCATAGGACCAAATATGAAAAGTTCAACTCATCTTCCTTTGAACCAAGGCTGAACACATGCTCAACAAGGAAGTTAAGGTTTTAGACGCATGGTAAGGGGTATTTTGGACGCATGGTCTATGTCTCGGGAAGCTTTTGGCTAAGTGTTGGACAACTCATGATAGTTGAAAGGTGACATTAAGGCCAAAACAAGGAAGTTGGACACATAGCTTGGCTATGAGTGAGATTTTGGCTAAGTGTTGAGCAACGTATCTTAGTTAAAGGTAAACCACTTAGGCCAAATTGCAAGTATAAAGAGTTAGACTCGTGGTATTGGCTAACAATGTGAAATTTGGCTAAGTACAAGAAGAGTTGGACGCATACAAGAGTTAAGATGGAATTTTGGTTAACTGTTGGATAGTTTTTGTTGGCTAAAAGGTAACATTGGAAGCATACTTCAAGAGAGGACAACATGGACACATGATAGACTTAGTTGGACACATAGTTGGTGGAAACCGAGCCTAGATGGACACATAGAAGGGCTTAGTAAAGGCTTAGGTAGGCATCCAAAAAGTTGAAAGTAAGTAGGAGGTGGCTAACTCCAAATTGAACACCTCAAGGTGTGAAGTGGCAGCATGGTATAGATTTGACTAAGTGTCAAAGTAGGTGGTGTTGAGCTATGAGGTGAAGTCTCCCAATAGTTGGACACTTAGACAAACCTGAAGAAGAAGTTGGCAGCATGCATGTGTTGGTCATGCATGGTGAAGACACTTAGGAGTTGATGTGTTGAGCTTGGGAGGATTGTTGGACAACAAGGACGAATTTCCTAAGCATATAAATAAAAGTTTAGAGCCATGGAAATTTATTCACAAAAAAGTTCATCTAAAAGCTTAGAGGAGAGAAGGAGTGATGCTTGGAAAGGAAATTGAGGTACACCAAGCGTCTAACTAAAGCATTAGGCGTTCTACATGGGTCCAGCTATGGTTCAAAAGCAGTCTAGGCATCTAACAACTTCTTCCAAGCGTCCACAACTCGTTATAGGCATCCAAAAAGCTGTCTGTAACTATTTTTTGAAGTTAGAAGCCTAGTCATATGCTCAAAAGTGAAGAGCAAGCTAGGTTTTAGAGAGACAAAGAATTCGAAGCAAGGATAAAGGTACTTAGAGGCTAAAAGTCCTTACTATGAGTGGTTTTCTCTTTAAAAAGCTAATGATGTTTCTTATTTTAATAGTATTGTTTGTATGGTAAGGAAAAAGAATGCCACAGAGGATGGTCAGATGATCTTCGGATCTAGTTTCTGAGCCTATAACGAAACTATGCACAGGATGGTCAAAGGATCTAAGGATCTAGAATCCGAGCTTGTGGTGGATTCTCAAGGGATCGTTAGAGGGTTACAAGGACCTAGATTCTGAGCCTGTGAGAAGAACCTCTCTTGGGATGGTCAGAAGATCGATGAGTCTAGCTTCCAAGCCCATAAGAGGTAGATCTATGTGCACATAGAGGGAATGATAATCTACTAAGCTAAATGGAGCTATCAGGGAGTGAGTACGGTATAGAGCTATTCACCGGTGCGGAGGTTTTAGTAGTTAGCCTCATTATGTTTAACTGATGATGAGCTTGATTAACTAACAAAGGTTGATAGGTACCCTTTGTTATGTGTTATTCACCACTCACTAGGCATCTAGCTCACTTTTTCCTTTTATGTTTTTCTTCTCAGGTAGTAGAAAAGTTCCCATTGCTGCGTGAATTCGAGGTCTACCATAGGATAGCTGATCTTTTACTAGATAGAGATGGGCCACAAAATGTGTTGTAAAATCTATCTTAAGGATTTGTAAAAACTTTATATTTAGCTTGAATTTCAACACATGTGAACTTGTTAAACATGAATATGGATGACTATTTGAAAGTATTAGAAGTCAGGCAGTAAGCATCACAAAAGGGTGATGTTTACTATCTTCACATCTCTTTTCGGGTTAAAGAGGTTAACCTAGGAAGGAGTGTGACACTAGCTTCGTCTTGTCTAGAGAGATGACAAACCGAAGACACATTTTCAAGACTCCACAAGTAAAAGTTGTTTGAGGACCGAGTCCCTGTCATAAAAAGAGCCTTATCATCATCTATAACAACACACTATTCTTTGGTAAAACGTACATTTATGCCCTGGTCACAAAGTTGGCTTATGCTGATAAGGTTGGCACTAAGTTCTTCAACCAGCATGACATCATATAGAGCAGTGATAGCGCCACAAAAGTGCTTTTTTCCCTAGCTTAATTCGGGCTCGTTCATAGACTTTATGTGTTTATAATGCTATTTTATAGGGATTTTAGCAAATCATGCATAAAGGAGCACTCCCGGTTGTTTGGGGTTGATTTAGAGCTATCAGAAGTGAAATTGGACATTGGGAGCTCAAGGATGTGGAAAAAGACGAAAATGCCCTTAAAGAGTGCAGCTTCGCTGAGCATTACACTCAACTTTACGCTGGAGACCCGTGAGAAAAATTGGCGAGAGCGCAACGACACTCCCTTGAAGAGCAGTTGCGTTCCAGAAATTGACGAACACACGAAGACGTGCGCTCGCGAAAGCGCAACACCGCTACACTCTGGTTAGGTGCTCCAACTTCTACCTAGAGCGTCGCGACGCTCTCTAAGAGCACAGTGACGTTCTGCCCAATTTTATAAATAATCTCTTCGTTTTTAGGGTTTAGGGAAGGAAAATAAAGTGGGATTTCATGGAGGTCGAGGATTTCTTCCAATTTCTTCTTCTTCTTCATAATTCTACCCTCTTAGTTTAGGATTTTCATTTTATTTTGGGTCATAGCATGAATTGAATGCTCTCTCCTTCACTTTATTTGTTTATGGAGATGTGGAGGTAAATAGATTTCTTGTTCTTAAGAACAATCCTATGTAATTACTTGAGATTTCATTTTGGTATAAATTTCATATTTATAGTTGTGTTCTTTGAATCTTGTGTAAATTTAGATGTACATTTTTGGATGGATTGACGCCCCTCCCCTTGAATATATGTCTTGGCTAATCTATTTTGCTCGCTTGTTTCCTTCGTGTTTGTCTATGCTTAAAATCGATAAGTAGCAAGGGTCTTAGTATGCATGCTAGGTGTATTGGCTGTCCATAACTTAGAATGTATGCTTAACCTAGGTTTAACAAAAAATTAATTAATTAAGTTAGGGCTTTCCCATTAATTAATCGCGCACTGGAACTCTTAAGCTTAATGCACTTGTTCTTGGCCTTAATTGATCGCTGTCGAACCCAATTAGGACCCAAGGCTTGTAGTTTGATTGAGGCTTAGGCTTTAATTGATAATTAGGGCACTTGTTTATCTTGGTTCGATTGGTTGGTTGTCTGTAGTGTCGACGAATTTAATTAATTTAAATAAGTCATTGTGTAAGCAATCTAATGTGTTTAATAAAAAATAAGTCGGTGATAGAAATTGCATAGGAATCCAATTGCTTTCAAAAACTTGATTATCTTATCCTTGTTTACATTTACCTGTTGACTTTAATTTTTTTTTCATGCCTAGTTCTAATCCACACCTAACCCCCCATTTATCGTTTTAATTAGGAAATTAGCTTAACGAAACAAAGACTATTGTCTCTGTGGTTCGACCCGGACTTACCACTATTACTGCGTCGTCGTAGCAATAGGAGTAGGATTTAGTATTATAAATTCCTTTTGATGGGATTTTCTTTGGGAATTAAAACGACACTAAAGAGAAGAAGCCTCTATCAAGCAGGTAGGCCTTGAAAATTCAGCTTCTCTTTTCCAACAATCTTACCTACAACACTGTCTTCAAACGTGACTTTTCCTGCACTCACAAGTTTGAGGTTAGACAAGAAATTTCGTTCACCAATAATGTGACGCGAACTTCCACTGTCAAAGTACCAACCTCTTGCAGTAGAGGATCTGAAACCATTTTTCATTTCATCTGATCATTCTTTACTCTCCAAACAAGCTTCAAATTTCGCCCTTCTGAATGTCTATTATGAGAGGAGGAGCCTTAACTACATTTGAGGATCTGTGAAACAAGTTTAGTAACTGATAACAAAAAGGTCATATGTGACCTACTTTACCACAAAAATGATAGATCCACCGAGATTTGTGACCTTTGTCAGCTACCCATTGAGACCTTCTAGAGGAAGTTCCAACAACGTTGTAGGATTCAGGATTTTGGGCTCTAACAAACTCCACCTTTTGCTTGCCTTTAGACTGAGATTGTATGTTGTATTGTCCTTCAGATTTCGAAAAACCAAGTCTAGTATTATCACCAACAACCTTTCTTTTGGACAGAATGTTCTCAAGAGGATCTATACCAGTGTTAAGCATTCAAATATTCTTGCATATAGACTCCTTCTCAGCTCTAGATTAAGACAATTCACATTTCAATTCTGCTTTAATGGACATGAGTTTGTAGTTGTCAACTAACAACGACTCAATTCTTTCTTTCTGCACATTCAGCACCTTTTGATCATATTTCCATTTGTTGACTAGGGTTTGATAGGATGGATCATCACACACATATTGAGAAACATTGTCAACATTATTTGTAAACACGTCATATTTTGAGATCTCAACTGATGAAGTGCAGACGAGATGTTACTAACAGGTGCTTTGACATCTGCTTCTAATTCACTAGGATCCTTAGACTCATCATCGGACAAAGTTAAAACATAGTTTCTATTCTGCTTCTTAAGAAAATTTGGACATTCAACTTGAAAATGACCATACCATTTACACTCTCTACATTTGAGAGTCCTTTCCTTTTGAAGAGTAGCACTCGCAGATTTTTCACCATCCTTCTTATTGCTTGGAGTTCTGAATTGTTTTGTAGCAGAATTGCTAACGAACTTGCTTCTAGATTTCTTCCCAAATCATTTGAGAACATAGTTGAATTGCTTGAAAAGTAAAGCAATAGAATCAGTTAGACTCCTTGGTTTCTTTGTCAAAAACATCAATTTATTGCTTAGCTAGGGATTGCAAGTCAATGCCCTTATTCTTCTTCTCGGGTTTTCCTTCTAATGACATTTCAAAGATAAGCAGGTAGCCAAATAACTAATCAACTTTCAAAAGAGAATTGCACACAATGGTTCGTAACCTAGTTCGGCGATAAACCACCTACATCTGGGGAGCAGTGTGACTAGGAAAGATAATCCACTAATATTAAAGTGTTAAGTGTTGACAACAAAGTACTTATCTGCAAGGAAACAACTTCTACGGTGACTCTTGCAGAGCTTAACGTACTAACCACCTAGGCTACTCCTAGATGTGAGACTCCCTCTCGGTGTACTTAGGCTTCCCCTAAGTGTGATAATATTAGTGATGGACACTTTGGCTTCCAACAATGTGTGAAACTCCTCTCAACTTGATTATCTTCCTCGTGACTTAGTGAACTCCTTGCACTTGAGAACTTAGGTTCCCCTAAGTGTTGAGAACTTCATTCTCAATGAATGACGTCCGGCTCCCCCTAAGACTAGGAATCCCTTCTCTATAGAAGTCCTTAGGATCCCCCTAAGATAAAGATTATCTTCAAGGTTTTACTCTCATAGAGTAGTGAAGATGCACAGTGGAATAATAAGAGCAATTAACCAAATACACAGTTGTTCTACTCAGACACTAAGAACAAAATCTAGCATAATCGAAAATGAAAGAAATCACTTCCAATGAAGAAAAGTATCGAGCAAAATATATTAATATGAAATATCCAGATAACGAAAGAAAATATTATGTAGAAATTTCTAATGTCACAGCTAGATACTAAGACTATATTTGTGACATTCACAACTGGCTTAAACGAATAGAGAGCCAACACACAAATCTCCAACACATCTTGCAACTTGAATATAACACCAACATCTTGAGATGCTTCAAAAATTGAAAATTTTTAAGAGCAATGATTTGAGAGAAAAATAAAATGAAGAATGAAACTTAAGTGTAAGTGTTGGTGAAAAATGTTGAAGAAAACACTCTTTTTATAATAGTTTAAGATGAGAGTTACAAAAACTTTTTGAATTCTACAACTTTTAAAATTTCAATATCAATTATAGTTAAAAGTAAAAATTAAACTCTTTTAAGTGGGAAAAGAATTTTTTACATTCCATCATTACCATATTAATTATATATTTATTATTGATAAAATGGATTAATTAATTTATTTAGTATTTATATTTAATCAATAATGGCATATTGTGTAAATAAGTAAAATAAAAAATGGACAAAAACGTCCCAAAAAGTTTTCCAAAATTCTCACCCGTTAATATACTAGTATTTTAACACATGTTTTGCACATTTATATGTTTTTTTATCCAAATAAATTGTGTATTTATTTTTTTAAAATGTAATATTCATTAGAAAAATTTTTAAATAATAAAAGATATTGGTTTGGGTTGTTCAACTTAGAAAAAGAAAAATTAACGAGGGATCATATATTACATTTAAATTTTTTAAAAAAAAAAAACATAAGGATATATGTATTACTTTTATAATAATAATATTTTTTATATTTATTATTATAACATAATCTAAAAATATATATTTATAAAAAAATTTATAAGGAAATGTAACCAATCCAATCCAAAGTTATAAGGAAAATCAAGAAAATTATTAAATGAGAAAAACAAATCTACTTTAGTGGAAATATGTGAGGTTTTGTTGAAAATTGGTATAAAATTGACATTTAGTCATAGGACATAAAAGTACCAAACCATTGAGGTTCCAAAACCTAGATATTTCATTATTGATTATAATTAAAAATAATCTATTACTCTTAAATTTCATTTATATAAAAACGAAGAGTTAAACTTTAATAAATTTATACTATTTATATTCTAACTCTTCAAATTCTAACTTTCACATTATTATTCAATAATATAATTAATTAATAGTGATTCAACTATTATTACTTAAAATTAGCTTTATAATAGAAAAAAGATCAAACTATTTACAAATATTATAAAATTTAACTTTCTATGATAGATTGCGATAAACCTAGTTAGACCTCTATCTGTGTCAATCTAGTAAAGTGATAGATGTCTATCTGGGTCTATTGCGATCTTTCACAGATAAAAAGTAAAATTTTGTTATATTTGTAATTATTTTCAATAGTTTTTCTATTTTTGAAAACATCCGTTATAAAATTTCGAATAAATAAATTTTTAAAAAATTGAAATTTCAAATGTAATATCATAAATTTATAATTATTTTATAAATTAATTAAGAAAACTTTGAATTTCATATTCTTCCTTTTTACCATTCTCTTACATCTAGTTACAATTAACAACAAAATTTTAGTAGTTAAGTAAGTTTAAAAAATAAAAGTGTAACACTGAACATTTTATAAAATAAACTCAAATAGGATTTTTATATGCTTAAAAGGAAATGAACAAAATAGGGGAAAACTGAAACAATGTAATTGGGAGAGAACATACATAAGGTTGAATTATTTACATTATTTAGAAGGTACTAATAATTTAGATAAATCAAATTCTATAAAGTTTGATAATCAAAGAATAAGGATAGAAAATTAAAATTTATAAACGGACAATAAACCAATAAAAAAATGTACTTGTAAAAAATATAACAGTAAAACTAATTAATATTGAATTAAAACTAAGTTAAAATTCTAAAATGCGTAAATGTTTCAATTAGTTTTATTTTTATATAAATAGTTATGCATTTTTTATAATGGTGGAAATGACAACTAAATTAGTTTATGTATTTTCAATTTGTCAATATTTTATCATTTACTCTTCATCAAATAGATTTAATTATTATTAACATATGTTTAAACTGAAAGAGTTAGGAACACATGTGGAAGCAATTTGGATCTAAAGCACTCTAACTACATCAGTTTTTATGATTAAACATACTTGTTCAAGAAACTAAAAAACAGAGTTTTGATACTTGTTGTAGCTCAAAATTGAAGCAACTTCTTTAATGGTTTTGATCATGAAAACTTTGTGAACCATCACAAGAATCTTCCTTGTTATTCTCTAGCCTTAGAATAGATTGTAGAATCCAAATTGTGATGAATTTGGAGCAAGAATGACGGTATGGAGAGTTCGGAGGAAATGAGTTTTTGGGATAATTTCTCATAAAATTCTCAACAATCAATCCTTCAACTTGTTGTGAATCAGCTTCTATATAAGGAAGAAAGCATGCAAATCACAATAAGGAAGAAAGCATGCAAATCAATTCACAATAAATTGACACCAACTAGGTGAAAAATTGAGGGGAACTTTAAGTGGTTTCATGAGATATTAAGGTGAATACACCTCCTCCTTCATCCCATGCAAGATTGAAAAAACCAAATTCTATTTTAAAATGAATTTCTAAAATTCATTAAAAATTGGATTTTCTAAAATTCATTTCATAAATGATTTTTGTTCACGTTCTTTAAAATTAATTCTATTAATTAATTTTAAATAAAATTAATGTAATTAAACAATTTAATTAATTAATATTAATTTAATATTAAAAATAAAATTAATTTAAATAATTTACTTAATTATATTAAATTAATATTAAATATTAAATTAATAATTTTTCCGCGTATCCCGACATTTTCCAACCCAATGAATCTCTATTCATTCAATCAATATTTAAATCACATTTAAATATTCACAACTCTCCATTTTTTTTTAATTCATAATTAAACGAACAAAATGTAATACTTACTCCCTTTAACTAAATTTGAACGTTTTCAAATTCTCTCATCACACTATTCTAAGATTTAATCCGTGAGTTAACAAGGGGACCTAATGAACCTACAAATCATGAGCTTCAATGATCTGTAATTAACTGACTAAACTCTTTAACCTAACTAATTAACATACGTTAACTGTCGGGACATTCCACTATAGTCCAGTAGCTATACTCTCCTCACTGTAGATATATTTATGTCTACTTGATATAACCATGATTAAAACTGGGTCAAAATTACCGTTTAACCCCTGTAATTATATTTTGTTCCTTAAGTCCCACTAATACTCTAATGAACAATTAGTTTGTAGTCCAACCACTGAACCAAGTCCCTCTCGGGCCAATGAGAGGGTGTGGTCCCTTGTCCAAGACCCGGAGTCAATACTTAAGGGAACAACTTCTTTACTAACCTTGGATTAGGTAAGAGTGAATTCCATCTCGCAAGGCTATGTCCCCAGCTATCTATCTGGTCTTATCCCTAAAATGGTAGGCTTATTGAGTCGCCGAACTCAAGCCACTCTCACCCATGCAGATTAAAGGATAATCCCAAATAAACAGGAGTTCATAATTAGTTCAGGATTAAGATTGAGTTACCTAGGTCATCATATTGAAATAAACAATCTTAATAGTAAACGACGTTATAAAGTAAAAGTGATTATCTCATGGTCCGATCTTATGCAAACGCATTGCATAGGACGCTTTCACTCTCATGTCTTTACATGAACGGTATAGGATCACATCGTTTGTATCAAATACAAAATGAACCATATACATAGTGTCTCCATAATAAGGTATCGAGCCTTATCCCTATACTATAGACCATTTTGGCTATTATCTAAACTTGATCTAATTTTTATGTCTACACATAAGTCTAAGTATTCAAACTATAGCTAGGGTTCTTAGTTTATTGGACTATTAAATGCAATTTACATATTTAATAACATCTTTATTGAATAAACCTCGATAACAACTTTATAGAATATGTTTAAAGTTTACAAATCACAACTTTTAGGATATAAAATATAACATAAACCTCTTTTTTTTAGTTTCTTACGACCAAACTATCAAATTGTTGCGGAAATAAATAGAATCAACATATTAAGAATTGAAGTTAATGAAAAAAATTATGAAATTTTCTAAATTCCAAATTTTTTATTTTTGATAACTAAATATAATTAGAAAAATTGTAATTTTAGAATAATTTATGTAGATGTATAGGTTTCATAGTCCATTCACTTAACCTCTATACATGTATTTAAAAAAATATATATATATATATAAATGTATTAAATTTTCATTAATTATTTCTTACCACTTTCTTAAGGAAAATCATGTTACATTTTATAGTTTTAAATGTTTCAATTGAAAAAAAAAAATACGGTTATTTCTTGTTTTTTAATTTGATATTATATCGAAGGATTTGTTTTTAAAAAGATGTTCTTGTCTATCATTAATCTTTTTAATTACGTTGTTTTTAAAAAATCCCCCTGCCCCTCGGAAAAAAGAAACATCAAACTTAACTTTTGTTACCTAATAAACTTTTCAAGCTCAATAGAGATATAATTAGTTTACTAACTTGATTTCACATTGTAATGAATTTCTTTAACAAAACTTTGTTGCATTCAACTTTTTAGTTTCTATTCTACTTTTCTTCTTATTTTTAATGATTAATTTAATTGATTAATGTTGAATTTTATGTCCTAAAATTAGTTGTTTGTATCTTTTGGAACTTATTCTCAATAAAGTTGTTATCGATGTTTATTCAATAAAGTTGTTATTGAATATGTGAATTGCATTTATTAAAATCCAATAAATTAAGAACCCCTGGCTATATAGTGTATATTTAAACTTTATGTATAAACATAAAAAGTGGATCAAGTTTAAGTAATTAGCCAAAACGATCTATAATACAAGGACAAGGCTGGGTACCTTGTCCTGATACTATGAATGCGGCTCACTTTGTATTTGTTACAAACGATGTGATCTTATATCGTACATGTAGAGACATGTGAGTGGGAGCATCCTATGCAATGAGTTTGCATAAGATCGGATCATGAAATAATCACTTTTGTTTTATAACATCATTTACTGTTAAAATTGATTATTTCAAACCCGATGACTTAGGTAACTCGATCTTAATCAAGCTAACTATGAACTCCTATCTGTTTGAGATTATCCTTTAATCTGCAAAGGTCAGAGTGGCCCGTGTACAGCAACTCAATATGCCTCCTATTTTAGGGATAAGATCAGATAGATAGTTGGGGAACATAGTCTTGCAAGATAAAATTCACTCCTACCTATTTCTAGGTTTGTAGAGAAGTTGTTCCCTTAATTACTGACTTCGAGACTTGAACAAGGGGCCACACCCACTCATTGGTCCGAGAGGGACTAGGTTTGTTGGTTGGACCACAAACCAATTGTTCATTAGAGGATCAATGGGACTTAAGGAACGAGATGTAATTACAGGGGTAAAACTGTAATTTTGACCCATATGTAATTACGAGCAACTTGTGAAGGATCGACTTACTTATTATGGTTATATCAAGTGGACATAAATATATCTACACTGAGACAAGTGCAGCTACTAGGCTTTAGTGAAGTGTCCCAGCAGTTAACGAATGTTAATTAACTAGGTTAAAGAGTTTAGCCAGTTAATCTCGGATCGTTGGTGCTCATGATCTGTAGGTCCATTAGGTCCCCTTGTTAGCTCATGGATAAACCTTAGAAAATTATATTAAGTGAATTTGAAATATTCGAATTCAGTGTTGGAGAAACAATTTATACAATTTGTTCATTTAATTATGAATTAGACAAAATTGGAGAGTTAGAAATATTTAAATACGATGTAAATATTTTAGGATGAATAGAGATTCATCGGGTTGGTATTTTTTGGGATAATGGAGAAATAATTAATCGAATGTTAATTTAACATAATTAATTATTTAATTAATTATTATTTTAATTATATTTTAAATTAAAATTGTTTTTTTTAAAATTAATTTTAAATTTCAATTTCAGTTTCTCAAAATTGAAAAGTCAAATTTGAAATTGAAAGTCAAAATTCAATTAAGAATTGAATTTTGTGATTCTCCACTTTGCATGTGAAGTAGGTGGTGTACTCCATGCAAACCCATTCTTCTTCTTCATCTTTCGCCTCCAAAATAGTTGAAATTATCAGCCAATTTGCTAACTTCTTGCATGCTAAGTTATTATTCATGCTCTCTTTTATAAATAGGAGAAAGGAATTGTGAACTTGGGTAAAGCTTTTATGCAAATTCGTGCCTATACTCTCCATTGCCCAAAACCAAAAAAATTGTGAGTTCTTTAGCATGCATGTTTGATCCTCAAATTTATTGAAATTAGAGTGATTTAGATCCAAATTTTTTATGCTATTATGTTACTAACTCCTTCAATTGGTATCAGAGCATGTTTAAACCACTCAATTTGCATTAATTTGAGCTTGGTGGGTGAAATTTCATAGGATGAAGGTTATGGTTGCTAAAGTTGGGAATTCTCTGATTTTGGCATCTAATTCTGCTTGAATCTATTGTAATTGTTGTAATTGGCCACTTGTTTGTGGTCATAATGAATAAGGAAGGGTATGTAATTTTATTGGAGTCAATAGAGTGGAAATTAGGCTGTAATTTGGAGAAATTGGAGAAGCTAACAAGCAGTATCAAGGAGGCAGCACCTTCTGCCGTGGAGCATCGCGACGATGTTCATATTTTTCCCAAAACACGCGGGTTGAATAAGATGCGGTCCAACCGGACCGGTGACAATGTCGGTTCGATTTAGTTGTTTCCCTCTAGTTCAGTTGGTTTTTAGTTGATTCAGCTCGGTTCTCACCATTGTAGGTCCGGTTCAATTGGTTTTGACTCCATTCGAGTCGGTTCAAGGGTGTTTTCCAATTACAATTGTAATAATTAAGTTGTTTTTAAGTCATTAGATGCCAAAACTAGTCTACTTTAGTGTGCTTAATTAATTATGCATTTACAATGTATGTTGTAATTAAATTAAATTTATTTGTGCATATAGTATGCCATATAGATTTAAAATCTCAACATAGGATTGACATGTTTCATGCATATAATGTATGTTATAAAGTGTTACAATGTATGATATGCATGCTCTAGTTATCATAGAATTAATATAAGTTGTTATATTATTTTATGATGTATGTTACTAATTGCTATTCTTTTATATAGTGTTGTAAAATGAATTAGACGTTTAAAATCTATAAAAAAGATAAAATGCATACTCACTTAGGGTTAACAAACTGATAGTAAGTGGTTAACTTATAAAACAAATATTACAAAAATTCACTCGACAAGATCTTGTCTAAGGTTGGAGGTATTTAAGTTGACGGTTTAGGAACACCTACTACCTAGGGATCAAACCGATTCTTGAATTTATGTAAACCTAGTTTTATGAGCTTGTGTTTGTGATGTAAAGTATAAAAATGGTTTTATCACTTAAACATCGTAGGTTTTAATCTAGTATAAGAGTTATACTTGGACTTTGAAAAACCTAGACTTAGGTTATATTTTATTAGTTGGAATATAAGTAAATAAAGATAGCTTATATAACAAATAAAACACTTCAGTGGGAGAGTTGTATACATGATATACTAGCTCTCATGTCCCTAAGAGTTCACACCGTGAGATTCATGTTGGGTTTCGTGTCACCCTGGGAGTGAACTCCATTCGGATAGTGTTAGCAATAGCAAGGTGAATAGGGGAAGTAGTTCATAGTAAGTGGACAACGGGAGTGTGTCAACACATCCTATGGTCACTTCCATTGGATCATGCCATGAGATTCCCATGATGCACCTACAAGTCATTTCCTAACATGACACTACCCATCGAAGGGTTTGTATCATGGGATTCGGAACACCATGAACTTCAAAAATAGATATGGTTTCTTAGGTCCATTTGTAGCATTCTCTTTCCCTTGAAAGGTTATCCAATTTCGATCTCTAAAATCTGAAAATGGTGGGTTACACTTACAAAATTTATTAAGTGTTAGTAAGCATTTTGACTAAATAAATGGTAATCAAATACTATAAGAATAAGAGTTATTTTGGTATTAGTATTTGATCAAGAATGTCTTGATTTAGTGAAAGAGTAATTTACTACCCCTTGGCAGCAGTTATTCTAAATCACTATGGTATCTATTGCAAGAGAAATAATAATGGGTATATTATTACTTGCTAAAATTGATTGGATTATATAAAATTATTCAGCAATTGTCTAAACAAAAATTTGTTTTTCCAACAATGTCGACGTCGTTGATTCAATTATTTGCTTCCAAAAAACTTAATGGCAATAACTACAGTACTTGGAAATCAAATATAAATGCAATACTAGTTATGGATGATCTGAGATTTGTTTTAACAGAGAAGTGTCCTCTAGCTCCTAGATCGAATACAAACCGAAATGTTCGGGATGCATATGACAGATGGATAAGGGCCGACAATAAAGTCCGAGTCTACATTTTGGCAAGCATATCTGATGTATTGTCAAAGAAGCATGAAAATATGATGACTACCAAGGAAATCATGGATTTGCTGCAGGCGATGTTTGGACAATCGTCCTCATCGGCCCGGCATGATACTATCAAATATATTTACAATTCCCGCATGAAAGAAGAAACCTCTATTAGAGAACATGTTCTAAACATGATGGTCCACTTCAATCTCACGTAAGTAAATGGAGTTGTCATAGACGAAAAAAGTCAAGTTAATTTAATACTCAAATCTCTTCCGAAGAGCTTTCTATCATTCCATACCAATGCGGTAATGAATAAAATAGAGTATAATTTGACTTCTCTATTTAACGAGCTCCAGAATTTTCAGTCCATGATTAAAACAAAAGGACAAGAAGGAAAAATAAACGTTATTTCTAAAAAGTCCGAAAGAGGATTGTCCTTGGAGACTAAGTTTGGACCTTCTTCTTCAAAGAAAAATTTGATGAAGAAAAAGGGGTAAAGGGAGAACCACTACTGATCTCTAAAGCAAGGAAAAATGTCGCAAGCAAAGGAAAGTGTTTCCACTGTAACGGAGATGGCAGTGGAAGAGGAACTACCCTAAGTATTTTGTAGAGAAAAAAAAAAAGCTGAAAAAGAAAACCAACCAATATGATTTACTTGTTGTTGAAACTTGTTTAGTGGAAAATAATAAATCCACTTGGATACTTGATTCAAGAGTCGCTAATCATGTTTGTTCTTATTTTCAGGAAACTAGTTCATGGAAACAGCTTGATGATGGCGAGGTAATTCTAAAAGTTGGATCAGGGGAGACCATCTTGGCCAAGACAGTAGGAGATATGAAGTTGTTCTTCGAAGATAGATACATTTTATTAGAAAATGTACTTTATGTTCCTAGTATCAATAGGAAATTAATATCTATCTCTTGTTTGTTAGAACATATGTATAAAATATCTTTTAATGTAAATGAAGCGTTCATTAGCAAAAGAGATACTGATATTTGTTCAACAAAATTAGAAAACAACTTATACAAGTTAAAACCTATCAAAACGAATGCTATTTTAAATATTAAGATGTTTAAAACAGCTAAAACGCAAAGTAAAAGACAAAAAGTTTCTTCTAAAGCTTATCTTTGGCATTTAAGACTTGGCTATATTAATCTCAGTAAGCTTGGGAGATTGGTGAAAAGTGGACTTCTCAATCAATTAGAAGATAGCTCTTTACCTCCATGTGAGTCATGTCTTGAAGGTAAAATAACCAAAAGATTTTTTACTAGAAAAGGTCTTAGAGCCAAAGAATCCTTAGAACTTCTGCATACAGGCCTTTATGGTCCTATGACATCAAAGCACGAGGAGGGTATGAATATTTCATCAGGTTTATTGATGATTATTCTAGGTATGACTATGTTTACCTATTGCATCATAAGTCCAAAACTCTTGAAAAGTTCAAAAAGTATAAGGTTAAGGTTAAGAACCTATTAGGTAAAACTATTAAAACACTTCGATCAAATCAAGGTGGAGAGTATATGGACTTAAGATTCCAAGGACTACATGATAGAACATGAAATTTGTAGGATTGGTATGACAAACCTATAGGGGGGTGAATAGGGTTTATTAAAATTAATTTAAACTTTTTACTAATGTGGACCCAATTAAGCGAATTAATAAACCCTTTGCAAATAAGTAGTTTAAACAATATTTTTTATGCAAACAAATTCATTTTGAATTAAACAAGAAATTAACAATTATACTTTAAACCACCCTATTTAATTCTAATAAAAAAGATTGGTAATGAATATAGAAATTTAAGAACAACCAATATGAGCAATTAATTTCAAGAATTAAAAATTGCAATTAATTTTATGCAATAAAATATAGTAACAAAAATTAATTGCAAAAATAAATTAGGAGAGGGATAGAGAAAATGACACCGTGAATTTTATAGTGGTTCGGCAAAACTGGCCTACGTCCACTTCCCAAACTCCTCTTGGGTACCTCACTAGAAGTCTTTGACTCTTTCCACAGCTTAGAGTCGAACCGCTACAACATTATTTTTTCGGGCGCAAAAACAAACCCGATCCTTTCCACGGTTAAGGATCAAACCGTTACAACAACTCTTTTTCTCGGGATCAAGAGCCAACCCATACAAAATTTTGGAAAAACAAAGAGCACACTTGACAAACTCTCTAAATAGAGTGGATTTACAAGTTTAAGCACTTCATAAATAAATCCTCACAATACAATATATCTCTCTCAAGAATAAGATAAAAAGAAAAAAATTGAAGCTTGGAGAGAGAGCAACAGTGGTGGCTTGGTGAATTATGGAGGATTGAAAGTAATAAGAGTTGTTGTAGAATTTTGGAGAAGATGAAGTGTTTAAAAAGAAATGAAAATGGGTGAAAACCAAATTAATTTGGACCATTAGATCTTTGTAAAAGAAAATTGAATGGTGGAGATTTAAACTCAACTAGCTGTTAGACACAAATATAATAATATTAAATTAATCTTTTTAAAAAAGCAACTAGCCGTTAGACACAAACATATTAATAATATTAAATTCATCTTCTTTTGAAATTCATTTTCTTTTTAAAATCATTTTCTTTCTAACATCAATCCAAAAATTAAAAAAAAACCCACCAATTGTCACTTCTTCATTGCTCCAAGTGACACCTTTCATTTTGTCCACTTTGATTAAAAAAATTTGCCACGTCATCAGCTCGGGATTTTTTCATTAAGCTTATTTCGGTCATATCTTCTTCGTTTGAACTTCAATTTGAGTGATTCAAATTGCATTGAAACCGTTGTTCCAAGCTCCACACAATAGACACTTCAAAACACTCAAATGGCTAATAAATAAAATCAGGTTTGTTATCATCAAAACACTAATTAATCAATCAATTAAAATTAATTAATTTGAGATTAAGGGCCAAAAAGCCAACAAAATTAAGTCTTAACTTTCTGCACCTGGTACATCTCAGCAGAATGGTGTGTCATAAAGAAGAAATAGAATCTTGTTAGACATGGTTCGATGAATGATGAGTTTTGCTCAGTTACCTAATTCATTTTGGGAATACAGTAAAGATTGATGTGTATATTTTAAAGAATGTTCCTTCTAAAGGTGTTTTAGAAACACCATATGAATTATGGAAATGGCATAAATGTAGTTTATGTCACTTCAAAATTTAGGGATGCCCAGCACATGAGTTTGTGCGAGATCCTAAAAAGAGTTAGGACGAAGTTCAAAATTATGCCTATTTGTAGGATATCCCAAAGAAACGAAATGTGGTTTATTCTTTGATCCTCAAGAAAATAGAGTGGTTTTATCAGCAAACGCTACTTTCCTAGAGGAAAACCACATAAGAGATCATCAATCTCGCAGTAAACTAGTATTAAGTGAAATTTCTAAAGAAACTATAGTTGAATCAACAAAGAGTTGTTGTTCAAGCTAGTCTTTCTTCAAGAGTTGATGATAGATTACATCCTTCTCAAAAGTTGTGAGCGCCTTGACGTAGTTGGAGGGTTATATATGAACCCGACTGTTACATGGGTTTGGCAGAAACTCAAGTTATCTTACTTGATGATGACATAGCGGATTCATTGACCTATAAACAAGCAATGAATGATGTTAATATTGATTAGTGGATCAAATATCTTTGTCCTAGTACTGTAAAAAGATATCCTTCTCATTAGGAATGAGACAGAAGTGCTGACTGATGTTAGACAATAACAAACAACTCAAATAAAAGATTTGGGTGAGACTTAGTATGCTCTTGGAATCAAAATAGTTTAGAATCATAAGAACAGAACGTTAGCTATGTCTCAGGCATCATATATTGACAAAAAGTTGTTTGGATACAAGATGCAAAATTCCAAGAAAGGTTTGTTACTATTTAGACATAGAATTCATTTGTCAAAGGAACAATGTCCTAAAGACACCTCAAGAAGTTAAGGATATGAGACGTATTCTCTATACATCAACAATTGGTAGTTTGATGATGTATGTCATGTTGTGTATACAACCTGACATATGCTATGCAATAGGAATTGTTAATAGGTATCAATTCAATCATGGATATGACCATTGGACTGCCATTAAAAACATTCACAAGTATCTAAGAAAAACAAGTTACAAGCCTAACTCTGATTTTTAGAACGATATGGATTTAAGAAAATCTACATTATGAACAGTGTTCACTCTAAATGGAGAAGCAATAGTTTGGACGAGTATTGTGTTTTAATATGAGGTAATGAAGATTGCATCAGAGCACATCATTGCTATTCCATTTACAAAGGCGCTCACGGCTAAAGTGTTTGAGGGTCACCTAGTGAATCTAAGACTTCGAGTTGTGTAAAATAGCACAATTGGGAGAAAGCTAGTAGGTATCTGATGACCTACTTTATTGTATTTATATGCTTCTCTCTAAACTCAACATAATGTACATCTACTCATTAGAGTTTTAGTCCAAATGGGACTTTGTTGGGTTTTATGTCCTAAAACTCGTTGTTTGTATCTTTTGGAACTTATTCTCAATAAAGTTGTTATGATGTTTATTCAATAAAGTTGTTATTGAATATGTGAATTGGATTTATTAAAATCCAATAAACTAAGAACCCATGGCTATATAGTGTATACTTAAATTTATGTATAGACATAAATAGTGGATCAAGTTTAAGTAATTAAGCAAAATAGTCTATAGTACAAAGGCAAAGCTGGGTACCTTATCCTGGTAACACTATAGATGCGACTCACTTTGTATTTGTAACAAACAATGTGATCCTATATCGTACAAGTAAAGACATGTGAGTGGGGGCATCCTATGCAATGAGTTTGCATAAGATAGGACCATGACATAATCACTTTTGCTTTATAACACCGTTTACTGTTAAAATTAATTATTTCAAACCTGGTGACTTAGGTAACTCAATCTTAATCCTAAGCTAACTATGAAGTCATGTCTGTTTGAGATTATCCTTTAATCTGCATAGGTGAGAGTGGCCTGAGTACGCCAACTCAATATGCCACCTATTTTAGGGATAAGATCAGACAGATAACAGGAACATAGTCTTGCAAGATGGAAATTGCTCCTACCTATTTCTAGGTTAGTAGAAAAGTTGTTCCCTTAAGTACTGACTCTGGGACTTGAACAAGGGGCCCCACCCTCTCATTGGCCTGAAAGGGACTAGGTTTGTTGGTTGGACCACAAATCGATTGTTCATTAGAGGATTAGTGGGACTTAAGGAACAAGATATAACCCAACTGTAATTATGAACAGCTTGTGAAGGATCGACTTACTTATTATGGTTATATCAAGTGGACATAAATATATTTACAGTGAGGAGAGTGAAGCTACTAAGATGTAACTCGATAGTTGACGAATGTTAATTAACTATGTTAAAAAATTTAGCTGGTTAATTTGGATCGTTGGAGCTCATGATCTGTAGGTCCATTAGGTTCCCTTGTGCTCATGGATAAACCTTAGAACATTATATTGAGTGAATTTGAAATGTTCGAATTTAGTGTTGGAGAAAAAATTTATACAATTTGTTCGTTCAATTATGAATTAGACGAAATTAGAGGGTTATAAATATTTAAATACGATTTAAATATTTTAGGATGAATAGAGATTCATCGAGTTGGTATTTTTTGGGATAGTGGAGAAATAATTAATTTAATATTAATTTAATATAATTAATTGATTATTTAATTATATTTTAAATTAAATTTGTTTTTTTTAATTAATTTTAAATTGAAACTTCAATTTCTCAAAATTGAAAAGTCAAATTTGAAATTAAAGGTCAAAATTCAATTAAGAATTGAATTTTGTGATTCTCCACTTCGCATGTAAAATAGGTGGTGTACTCCATGCAAACTCATTTTTCTTCTTCATCTTCCACCTCCAAATTGGTTGAAATTATTAGCCATTTTGCTGGCTTCTTGCGTGCTAAGTTGTTATGCATGCTCTCTTTTACAAATATAAGAAAGGAATTGTGAAGTTGGGTTAAGTTTTTATGCAAATTCGTGCAAATACTCTCCATTGCTCAAAACTAGAAAAATTGTTAGTTCTTCAGCTTTGAGCTCCAAATTGACCTCAATCTCAGATCCCACAATCCGTTCTAAGGCCTAAGAATAACGAGGAAGACACTAGAAGTTATCCACGAAGTGTTCGTGATCAAAATCTTAAAGAATCTAGCTTCAATTTTGAGCTACAACAAGTAAGTTCATTGCCTCTGTTTTCGGTTCTTAAAGCTTGCATGTTTGATCCTCCAATTAATGAAATTAGAGTGCTTTAGATCCAAATTGTTTCTGTTATTATATTGCTAACTCCTTCAATTAATATGTTACTATAATTGATAAAAATTTTATGAGGCATAGGATTACATTGATGTTTTACTCAACAAAAATAACATAAGCGATAAACTTTTGTTTTTCAATAGATATTTTAAGAAAATGACAATACATTGATTCTAAAAGAACAATCCAAAAAAGAAAATTTACTTGTTAGACAAGCAGTAATGTTCAACTTCATCAAAGTGAAATTGTAAAGTTAAGTAGCAAAGTCTATAATCCATTTATTAAAAAAAAAAAAAAAAAATCGAGATCTTGATCCGACACATGCATATCTTGCAACTTGAATATAACACCAACATCTTGAGACGCTTCAAAAGTTGAAAATGTTTTAAGAGCAATAATTTGAGAGAAAAACTGGAGAAAGAATGAAACTTAAGTGTAGTGTTGGTGAAAAATGTTGAAGAAAATACCCTTTTTTTTAATAGTAAATGAGATTTACAAAAACTTGTTGAATTCTACAACTTTTAAAATTCCAATATTAATTATAATTAAAGTAAAAATTAAACTCTTCTAGGTAAGAAAATGTTTTTTTTTTACATTCCAACGTTACCATATTAATTATATATTTATAATTAATAATTATGGATTAATTAATTTAGTATTTACATTTAATCAATAATGGCATATTGTGTAAATAAGTAAAATAAAGAATGGACAAAACCTATAGACTCAGACTCGTGTGCACGCAATTTTTTAAGTAGTTAGATGGATTGGACATACTTTTTAAAACACCTCTGTTGATTGGGGTTTAAATGAATTATGGTTCATGATGAAATTTCTCTTTCTTTTTAAGAAAGATTTAAGAAATTAACCTACTGCATACCTAATATTTTGTAAATGTCCTAAATTTTAGTAATATTTCATAATTAGATCTTAGCAACATTTTGGGACAGTTTTGACCTTTTATAAAATTGCCTCTCATCTTTTAATTTCGTAATATTTTAAAATTATAAAGATATATTATTTTTGAGTTCACGACTAATTATATAAGCCAAGGTTTTTGTTTTAAATATCATTAATTACATTATCTTTCCATAATAAAATTTTGAAATATTTAATTCTTTCTTTATAATTATTTTTGAATTTTGACTATATTTTTTTGTTATTTATTAATTTCGGTTGATATTCATTAATGCAAGATATTTCAAATTTATAAACATTATTTTTGAATTTTAGGAGATCTCAAGTATATGTTACATATAAAAAAAAAATGTAAACATATATCACATGTACTATAGTTTATTTTTTGCTGTGTTTAATACTGAAAAATGTAAATATGTATCACATGTATTGTTTGATATATAAGATGATATATTGTATAAATTGTTTTGTTCATACATTTATCAAATATGCCTTAGTTTATTTATGAAAAATTCAAATAAGTTGTATATATTAATATACTTTAATTTGTTTTCTCCTTAGAAGTCTATTGTCGATTCATGCTTTCATTTATGAGGGTAACAATTTTTGGTTTTTTGGATAAATTTTCGTTTCTTATGTTACGAAATGATAAATTCTAACAACTTATGTAAACTTTAAAAAGATTTTTTTTTTTTTTAAAGTTTATAACTACAGTAAACTTCTATTACATACTTTTTTTAATATTAATATTATTATATTTTTTTAAAAGAAATTGATTGAAAAGGTAAATAAGCCCAATTTTTATATAAAATAATAGCACATTAGATTATTGAATGATTCAACCTATTTATTTAAACTATATGTCCAGAACCTCTCTTTTAATTATTTCATTGATTCACAATGGGTCTAAGGGTAACATGGGCCCTCCACATGGGAGAGAAAATCCAATGATAGATTCATAATTGATTAATATCTTTCACAATTATGATTTATCAGTTAAGAGAATTCATGTCTTGAATTGAATTATAAAAAATAATAATAAAAATAATAAAATTGGAGTAGTGGGCTCTTAGAATATGAGTGCAATATGTCTCAAACTTTTGATTGAGAGAAAATAAAAAAGACATTTGATTATTAATTAAAGTAGAGAACAAAAATGCAGATTCCAGGGCACTACCGACAGTATATAATTTCAATAATAATATTGAGAAAATTGAATTTCATCATGTCATATTTTATCATATTTAAAATATTGATTAATAAAAATGATATTAAAAAGAAAAGGAGGAAATGAAGAAGATATTAAAATAATGAAAGGACATGCGCTTTGGTTGGTACAAAAATGAATCAGAACACACAATTCTTTGTCTCATTTATGTTTTGTTTTTGCTTTGTCGTTTGCATTTTCTATTTTTCTACATCTCTTTTTGGAACGGAAAACTGAAAAAGTATAAAACAAAACCCCATATGTTTGTAAGGATGTTTTTGCATTTTTCCACTAAAAGTATGAGTTGATATCACAAATTAATTTTCAATTCCATTAACCTATTCAGGCTTTTTCTTTCTCTTAGGGACAATGTGACGAAATTAGGTAAAATAAAAATAAATAAATAAATAAATAAACCTAGATAAAATTGAGTTAAGATGAAAGTAGACCTTAGCTCAAATAAGCTAAGACTACTTAATCTTTTAATCTTTGAGTAAATCTAGATCTAATTCTCACTTGTTCAAGATTGGTAAAAAAAAATTTTAGGATACTTTCTGTTTAAATACATTACTTAAAGTTCTAGTTTTCTTCTTTCTATATGATTTTTTTCTTCTCGGCATCAAAGTCATTTCTTTGTTTTATAAATTACCTATTTTTTAAATTACAAATTTATCGTTGAAACACATGAAGGTCAGGTGAAATTCTGTTAGCATAAAAACTTAAAATTTATTGAATAGACCCTATGATCCATTCATGCCAAATTGTCAATAATAAATTTGTATAATGGATTCCTATTAAACTCTAATTAATTAGGAATGAGCTTCTACTAGTGGCGGATCCAAAACTTCTTGTGAGGGGGGACACAATTACATATGGTGAGAGTTGTTTATATATAGTTTCTAGACTTTACAAAAATGTAAATGTGTCTTTAAATTTTTTTATTTTTGTGTTTAATAGATTCATAAAATATTAATTTTGCATCTAATTAGTGTCTTACATATTTGAAAACGTTAAAAACTAAATGTTATATTAGACATTAAATTTAACTTTGTGATTAACATATACAATTAAGCATCTTTTCAAAACTAATGTATTAATTAATTACAAAATTTAAAAATTAAGGTTCAAATAGATACAAAGCTATTTTTATTTTCTTGTCTTATAAGACGATTTCTTTTAAAACATTTTTTGTAACGACCTGAATTCCTAGGACTTGAACTAGGTCGTCACTATACGCATGCATACATCTCAAACGACTCCTTTTCATAATTTTACTAAAAATCGAGGAAACATCATTAGGGTAAATAAACTTGCTATCGTTTAAACCAACAACCTTTAGTCGATGTATCCCTAAAACATTAATGTATTAAAGTAGGAAATTTAACAAACAAAAAAATAAGAGGAAAATATAGTTTTAGTTTCAATAACAAATGTCAAGTATTAAAACGAAGGGAAAACATGAAAACTCGTGCGGAAGCATTAGTCTAATCCCAATGGCACCGTCAAGAGTACAAAATACTCAGTAAGTAACCTCACTACCGAAGTTAGATTAAACACTTATATCCAATAAGTACATCATACTATTGGGACATGCATAAATAACTAATCCTAAATGGTCATGTAGTGAGCTATTTAACCCAGCCTAACACGCATACATAGTAGGGCACCCATCGACATCCAGAACATAGTAAAAAATGCTTGGTGTGTCAGCAAGTAAAGGCTCCAAGGCGGAAGCCCGCAGGGTTATTGCAGCCCTTACAAGTCCCTAAGTGGAAATGAGAAAATGTATCTATGGACTTCATCGTGGGCTTGGCGGAGTTTGTCAACAAATGCTTGGTGTGTCAGCAAGTAAAGGCTCCAAGGCGGAAGCCCGCAGGGTTATTGCAGCCCTTACAAGTCCCTAAGTGGAAATGAGAAAATGTATCTATGGACTTCATCGTGGGTTTGTCCAGAACAGCAAAGGGCCATACAGTAATATGGGTGATTGTAGACAGACTCACCAAATCAGTGCATTTTATCCTAGGTAGTTCCACCTACTCAGTGAGCAAGTGGGCACAGATTTACATGAAAGAAGTGGTGAGGTTGCACGAGGTGCCGGTTTTGATAGTGTCTGACGAAGACCCTCGCTTTACGTCCAGTTTTTGGAAGAGTCTCCAGTCAGCATTAGGCACTCGAGTGGATATCAGTACAACATTTGACCCCCACACTAACGGTCAAACAGAGCGTTTGAACCAAACATTGGAAGATATGTTGCGCGTCTGCGTATTGAATTTCCTAGGGAGTTGGGACTCCCACCTGCATCTCATGGAGTTTGCCTATAATAACAGCTACTAGGCCACTATTGGCATGGCGCCATTTGAAGCCCTATATGAAAAGAGTTGTAGGTTTCCAATTTGCTAGGATGAAGTCGGGGAGCAAAAATTGTTGGGGCTGAAGTTGGTGCAACTTACCAATGAGGCTATTCAGAAGATCAGGGCAAGAATGCAGACAGCTTAGAGCAGACAGAAAAGTTATGCCGATGTAAGACGGTGAGATCAAGAGTTTGAAGTGGGTGACAAGGTATTCTTGAAGGTAGTACCTGTGAAAGGTGTTCTAAGGTTCAGAAGGAAGGGAAAGTTAAACCCCCCGATTCATTGGACCATTTGAGATATTGGAGCGAGTTGGCCCGGTGGTTTACCACTTGGCCTTGCCATCGTCACTCTTTGCAGTCCACAATGTATTCCATATTTCCATGTTAAGAAAGTATATAGCGGACCCCTCCCATATAATTGACTTTGAGCCCTTACAATTGAGTGAGAATTTAAGTTATAAAGAGAAACCTATGCAAATTCTTGCAAGAGAAGTGAGGACTTTGCGCAATCGAGAGATAGCACTAGTGCAAGTCTTATGGCAAAATCATCAGTTTGAGGAAGCAACCTGAGAGCGGGAGGAGGAGATGCGTCAGAATACCCGGAGTTGTTCCAAGTTTGAGATTTCGAGGACGAAAACTTCTCGAGGAGGGGAGATTGTGATACCTCAAAGTTTTAGGTGCATTTTGGAAAATTATTTATCCTAAATTTTGGGTGATAAATTGAACTTGGCAAAAAAGGAGAGGGGGAGGTGTTGGGTTAAATGAATTTAATTTGGGAGTTGGGTTGGTGAGATTTATTAGGGAAAAGGAAGAGATTTAAGAGGAATTAGGGTTTAATGTGGTTATTTATGTAGGTAGGAGGCTCCTCGGGTTGCGTGCATTTGAGAAAGAAAAAAAAACCTTCTCTCTCTTTCGACAGACTCTCCCTCCCTCGGCAGTCTCTCTCTCTCGCAGTACCCTCTCTCCCTCTCTCTCTCTTGCGGCTCTCTCGCTCACCCTTGGCAGTCTCTCTCTCTCTCTCTCTCTCTCTCTCTCTCTCTCTTGCGACTCTCTCGCTCACCCTTGGCAGTCTCGCTCTCTCGCGGCTCTCTCGCTCTCCCTTGGCGCTCTCTCTCTCTCTCTCTTGCGACTCTCTCGCTCACCCTTGGCAGTCTCGCTCTCTCGCGGCTCTCTCGCTCTCCCTTGGCGCTCTCTCTCTCTCTCTCTTGCGACTCTCTCGCTCACCCTTGGCAGTCTCGCTCTCTCGCGGCTCTCTCGCTCTCCCTTGGCGCTCTCTCTCTCTCTCTCTCTCTCTCTCTCTCTCTTGCGGCTCTCTCGCTCACCCTTGGCAGTCTCTCTCTCTCGCGGCTCTCTCGCTCACCCTCGGCAGTCTCTCTCTCTCTCGCGACACTCTCTCGCTCTCTCGGCAGCCTCTCGTCCTCGATCCAGCGCCGCCGCCGGTCGCCGCGCCAGATTGTTGCTGGTCGAGCCGTCGTCCTCTCCTCCATATCGGGCCGCCAGGTTCTGTTCGCACCAGTCGCACGCTATTCTGCCGTCCGCCCTATTCTGCCGCCGGTTCCGCAGTCGTTGTTGCTGTCAAGGGACATTTCTGTTGTCGATTTGTCCGGGTAAGGCAGTGGGCATTTTCTTTTGGGTTGTTGTTGAATCTTGTTTACTGTTGAATTTTGGGTTAAGTTGGTGCGCCTCAATTTGGAATTTCGGACCCGACAATTTTGGAGTAGTCTTGGAGTCGAAAGCAAGTGAAGTAGCGTGATGGCTTAAAGTTACCTCGTCGTAGAAGGGAGGATTTAGTCTAGTTGTATTTATGAATTTGAGCTTAAGTCAGGGTTTAACTCAGGTTTGGGATTTATGTATGAGGCTTTAGCCCAAAAATTTTGTGGGAATTGACAGCTTGGATAACTAATTAGATCTAACTCCAAGTTAAGTAACTTTACTACTGGAACTATTTGCAGACCTGACATTTCGGATAGCAAGTTGTTTTTTTTGGTCACCCAGGAGTTGATTGTTATCTCTGATATAATATAAGCTCCTCAATAGTACGTTTGTATGAGAAATGTTATGAAACTATGATGTGGAACCTTCTGTGTACCTTACCTGCTATGTATTACTAGGCATGACTTGCATGAGAAGTATTATGAAACTATGAGGTGGGACCTTTTGTGTACCTTACCTGCTATGTATTCCTGGGCATGACTTGTATGAGAAATGTTATGAAATCACGATCGATGACCTTTCATGTACCCTACCAACTATGCATGTTTGTGGTGTTTGTGTCCACCAGTTTGTGATCCTTCGAGATCACCAGTTTGTGTTCCTTCAGGATCACCAGTTCGTGTTCCTTCGAGATCACCAGAGGTAAATTTCTCCTAAGGAGGCTCATGGATGCCAATTGCGAACAGTAGGGCGGGTCTAACTAGTTACTAAAGTTAAGTGGGGGTGGTGAAAAGTAGAATTGTCTGCACTGCTAGTTTAGGGTGCTCACTGATTAGGTGTTGTAGTGGGGTTACTTACTGAGTAATTTTCATACTCTCCCTTTTCTCTTTTATATCTTTCAGGTAAAGGGAAGGATGTACCGGCGAATGGCAAGAAGAATCATTGAGGCATTATGAGACTCACAATAGCTTCTGCACAGTTTTTTTTTTCCTTCTTCTTTTCTTCGTTTTGCCTTTTATGTCCAAATTTTTTGAGTTTGCCTTGGGATAAGCATTTCTAGTAGTTTTCTTCCAGTTAAATAATTCTTTTAGGGTACTCCGAGCCATGTCTTCTTGACTTTGTTAATTGATTATCTCTCTTTAAAAGTATGTCAAAATCAAATTTTTGGTTCCCACACAATTCCGACCTCTTTAACTATTTCGAACAGTGCGGTTTTAAGATTGAGAATGTATTGAGTAATGATCCGATTAGGAGTCTTTTTAGTTGGGTCATTACATATTAAATGGTTTAAAATATTTAAATCTTTATATTTTTTTTTGTAAAATCTTTAATTTGAATCTCATCCAAATTAAATAATTAATTATTTGAATTCAATTTAAATTAATTAATTAATTCTCCCTCTATTTATTTATATGGATTTCATCCAAATAAATAATTATTTATTTGAATCATATTCAAATAAATTAATTCTCCATATTATAAAGTTAATTTGAATTTTATTCAAATAAACTTTATAATAAATCATGTAATTAATTGTATCCAATGCAATTAATATTTTCCCTCATAAATTTGAACATTTCAAATTTTTCTTTTAACATTGTTGATCATTGGTGGTTCGTGGTGAGCTAGCAAGGGGATCTTATGGACATACAGATTATAAGCTCTAATGATCCAAGATTAATTAATTAAACTTTTTAATTAAACTAATCTTCATTCATTAACTATTGGGCAAACCACTATAGACCCATAGTTGAACTCTTATGCACTGTAGGACAAGTTGTGTCCATGGATATAATCAATTTACGCAAGTTGATGCTTCATGAATTGTTCATAATTACAGTTTGGTCAAATGTCCATTTTACTACTGTAATTACTTCTTATTTTTAAGTACCACTGAATTATCTAATGAACAATTTGTTTATGGTCTAACCATAACCATAAACTAAGTCCTTCTCGGGCCAGTGAGAGGTTAAGGAAACTACTCATCCACTTACCTTATCTAGGAAGGAGCAAATTTCATCTCGTGAAGTTATGTTTCCAACTCCCCATTTAGTCAAATCCTCAAAATGGTAGGCTCATTGAGTCGGCAACTTGGGCCACTCTCACCCATGCAAATGAAATGATCGACCTCACAGACAGGAGTTCATAAGTCACTCAGGATTAAGATCTAGTCACACACGATCATCCTATGAAATATTAATCTCATCGATTAACGAATTTACAAAGAGAGATTAAATATTTCACAGTCAAGTTTTATACAAACTCTTTGTATAGGATATTCCCACTTACATGTCTCCACATGTAATCCACCTGTAAGTCAACGACATACATGTTCAAGATTTTATGGAATAACTTTGGATTTTTCCGTTAATGGATAAATTAATATTGCATTATTAATAATTAAATTAATTAACTAATCAATTACGAGACTTTAGAGCACAAATCCCAACCTTTTTAAATTCTCTTTTCCTTTCCTTTTCCCAAAATCCTATATATATATATATATATATATATATATAACCTTTTCTTTTTTTTTTTTCCAAAACAAAACACAACAACATATTTAATATAATTTTTTTCAACCCATCAAATCAAATCTTTTCCAATCACCACTAAATAATTTATTTAACCAAAATATGTCATAACAAATGAATTTTAACTTAAATTCACTTCCAACATATCCTCATCTTTCTTAAATTAACCAAATTTTTAAATCTCACCCAATTCTAAATCTTCAAGTTAAATCCAATTTTTAAATCTCCTACAAATAAATTCAATTTTCCACTAATTGAATTAAATCTAAATCTTTTATCACGATTATTTTGAATTGAATTATTTTCTCAACATAATCCAATTAATCCTCAAAATTTAAATAATTAACCAAATAATTCAAGATAATTAATTTTAAAAAAATTACCTGAAAATTTGAGATGTCACATTTTTAATATTGCTAATATCTATTAGATATAAAAGTGAAGTACTTCGTATAGATTTATTAAATGTTTTTAAAAAACTATATTCAAAATTGAAAGTTTAAGAATTTATTAATTAAAATTTTCAAAATATAAGAACTAAACCAGTAATTTAACATTCATACAAATGCAATTTTAAATGATATTTAATATCTATATTAAGTAATACTAAGTACAAAATTATTATAAACTTTTAGAGAATTATTCACCTAGATACATAAGCAAAAATTTCAATCAATATTTGTAAAATAATTTTGTAAAAATCCAAAAATATTTGTGTACGACACAAAAATCAAAATGGAATTAAGTTCATTGCAATTTAAAAGTTAAGAATTAAAATAATATATATAAAGATGTATAAAAATAAAAAAATAATAATAATAAGTAAAAGGAAAAAGGGTATGACATTCTTTTATCTTTTATAAAAAAATAACATATACAAATGTATGACATTCCCAGTCGGGGGCACTGGTCCACAAATTCGCTCCTGACTTCTGCCATTAAATTCATATTCAATTAAGAATCTAGTGCCTTAATTAAATAGATTACATAATAGAGCTCAAACTAATAAATTAATTCAATGTGATAAAATACTAACCCAAATACATAGCCCATACTTTAATTATAGGTGTTATAATAATAAACACATCTAACAATTTCCTCTATGTATCTAGATTTTAGCTTCAACAAGTTCAACAATTACATTCCAATTAACTAAGCTTATGTGAATTGGAACTTAACCTTTTGTGCTATATAGTCTTAGATATTGAGTTATTCATGAAATAAGTACATACCGTTACAAAAATGTGACTTATGCAAAATTATTTTTATTATAACACCTCGCCCATGATTCGGATCAGGCCTTGGAATTTGGATTTAACATCTGATGGTCTCAATATACTACGTCTAAGAGTGAAGACTATCATCCACAAACCAATACAGGTCTTTTCGGCACATTTTGTCCTTACATAAATCTTACAAAAATTCTTAGGAAATCACTTAAAATGAAATTCTCTAGACTAATCACTCGAAGCTAAGCTAAGCACACTTAACTTTGGAGTTCTTATAATTAAGTCATCGAAAAGGAGAGTGTCTTGTTGATACATGTAGTAACTTTTAATTCTTTGAAATTTTTTTTTTATTACCTTCACATTCTCAGATCGCTCTCATTCGAATCTAATATTGATTCATTCATGTACCCCATCTTAAATTCGAGTGTTACATTTATTTCCAAAACAACCCATCATAATCTCTTTCTAAGTAATGTCATTCTATATGGTCGAATGTCCTAACATTTTTGTTACTGAAGGAAAAGGAAGACTCATAGTATTGTATATAGATGATGAGAGCTATTTCTAATAATATCTAAGACCTTTTGGTAAAACAAAAAGGCAAAGTAAGATTGTGACATGTGGGTAGATCTAATTGCCCCTGACATATTGGTCATCCATTAATTAAATTAGATGATACAACATTTAAGTGAAGATATATGGAAAGTAGGGTTAGAAGGTAGGGCGTAGGAAGTAGGGTTAAATATAAGTAGAGGTCCAAATTTGAGTGTCCAAACTCCAAAGTGGTCAGTATTTGGGAGATTTTGTTTAAAAGTAGTTTGTCATTTAGAGGCCATATTGTCCTTTAGCCTCTCATGGTGGGGAGATTTTTCAACAAACTAAACCCCACTAGAATTTGGTACTCCCAACAAAGCTCTTTATCCAAGTTTTCCTTCCACCTATATACAACTTCCAATGTCTAATAATCTTTACTCACTTACTAAACTTCCTTTTCCTTTCTAATATCTTTCTCATTTTGAGCTTATTTGTTTGTTCTATTTGCTCTTTAAAAATTCAAATTAGCTATTCATCCTCTATTTTTCTATTAAAAAAAAAAAAAAAAACAAAACAAAACAAGAAAAACAACCAATTTAGCTCTTATTTTTATTTTACTTTTAAAAAATAGATAACAAGACTCCAACTTCAATTTAGCCCTTGTTGTCTAGCAAAATAGAAATTTGTGAAAATTTAAAGGGCAAAAGACATGATTGTTTGTTTAAATGATATTCCATTGTTTAAATTGTGATGTTTCATATCTATTGTTTGATCACATCTGTATATATAAGAATATATCACTTAGCTTGCAACTACATCAATTTGAATGATTGCAACGAAGGAAAAAATAAAAGTTATTTTAAAATGTAAAGACAAGATGGAGATGTAAAGATTTTTCTCTCATAATTAGTTTTATATGAGATGAGTATTAGGTTTAGATTATCGTATAGCAAAATGATATATTAAAGAAATTAGTTGCTCTCTCAAATTGTATGAACTAAAATAGACCTGGTCATTTATGTTTAATATTTTTAACAACACTAGTTATTTTGTTTAGTAGAACATATTCTTGTTATTGGCATGCCTTTACAACTAATTTTGGATTTTCTTTTTAATATTTTATCTGATTCAATAAATATACCTAAAAAATATTTGATTGTACATGATTAAACCATAAATAATTCAAATAAATGTTAAAATTAGATAGAAGCTAGTGTCATTAGAGGAAGCATATAACGCAAGAAGGGATGACCAATTCGATCCCACATTAAGAGTCCTTTTTTCCAAAAATAATTTCCAAGGATTTAAAAGTTAAATGAATCAAGAGTTTTTTTTTCTTTAGATGACTTTTTTATAAGCACGTTTATGATTAATGAATGGACTAACGTAAATGTACAAAATCTAACTTTCTATTTGTGTCAGAATGCACTAACGCATTTAATAATATATCGCATTAGGAATGGTCATGTCGATCGTAGTCCTAATGCGATGACCATCTCTATTGTGATAAATTTTTTTACTGAATGTTTCATGGAAAAACACAACAAACTGTACACATTGCGTTGGGGATGGCCATGTGATCCTTAGCTATAAATTTTTTCTCACTTAAAAACACAACAAATTGAGAGAAAAATGGGGAAATACAACCAAATAATTATATCGCGATAGAGATGGCCATCACATTAGGGTTATCATAGACATAATCATCTTTAACACGATAGGTTGTAAAATCACTCTAGTGTAAGTAGAAGGTTAGATTTCGTACATTTGTGGGTTAGATTTCGTACATTTGTGGGTTAGATTTCGTACATTTGTGGGTAGGTAATTAATCATAAAAGTGTATGTGAATATGTCATCCACATAAAAACCTCAAAAAATCGACTTTGGTGTTTTAAAAATTAGGTTTTTAAACAAAGAAAAAAAGTTTGACTCGCTAGGAAGAATAACCATTTAGTTTGATAATTATTTTATTTTTTGTTTTGTTTTTTTACATAAATTTATTTCCTATCCGTTGCTTTACAATTGTTTGCATAATTCAAATTCTTGGCCAAGTTAAAGATATAATAATAATAATAAATTTCACAATAATATATGTGATACCCAACCACGTGCAGGAATAAGGTATTTATGGACCCCACTCGAGAGATTTCCTGTGGGCCATCTATACCCATAAGATTTTATTGGAACAATTATCATATATACTCCATTAAATAATTGATATATATTTCTTTAAAAAAAAGAAAATCTGTCATAATGAACAATGGTAAATAAAACTTAATGGACTATTAGAGTTTTTTTCAGCTCTCCGAATGACAAGTGTGTCGTGGATGATGTTAAAAATATGATATACCTTATATTTTTATAGGATATATATTATATCTTTTATTATCGATTAGTTTTTATCAAATATAATATCGGAGTGCATAAAATCGAAATAGAGGATCTAGAAAAATATACATCTAATCAAGAATGGTGCGCCTAAAAATGATGCACCATTTTTTGTGCATATTCATATTGAGAATCCTACTTAAAAGAAAAAATGAAGGTACCTAAAAAACTTTTATTACATATGTGACTTATTCCTCTTATTGACCATCAATTTAACTAATATAAGGATCTAATCAAATCTTATTTCTATCGATTTCTTTAGAATTCGTCCTTGCCGCTTGTAAAAAGGAAAATTTGAATAAGCTTTTTCATTTTGTTTAACTAAAATACTTTTCCTATAGTTGAGTCATTACTTTGGTGCATAAGTATTTTTGTTTTTGTCTTAAGCTGCACATCACATTTGTGACTAATCACTCTTTAGGTTCATATTTTGACTACTACCAAGTATAACCATAACATAAACAAATAAAATTACTATTTTGCCCCTATAACATTTTCTTGTTTGGTTAAGATCAATCAAGCCTTTAGTCAGCATTTAAAAGTTGGTTAGGTTAGGTGAGGTGAGAATGAAAGGAAAAAAAACGCTCAAAGGGCATGAAATGGATCAAAATTAAAGTAGTTTTTTTTTTTTTTTTTTTTTTACGAACTCCAAATTGTAGAAGTTTCAGGATCAGAGGATGAATTTTCTTAATTTAATAAAGGGGCAGCATAGTACCATTATTATGAGAATAAGAAGATGGAACTATTGAGCATCGTAATAATAGAAGAGAAAAACTTAGACGTTGGCCAGATTGCAATTATGTTTAATGAAAATTGACTATGCAACAAATAATTTTTTTTAATTTTTCTTTTATATGTAAAAGAAAAAGAATGTATGTGTACTACATCTAATTACTGGTAACAGAGGTGTATTAGTATTTGGATGGATAATACTTGAAGAATGCAGACAGAAATATTTACGTATCTAGTTGGCACGTGACCATAAAAGTTGATAGAGTAGGTAATTCGTAAATGTAAAGTAAAGGTTTTTCAAAATTGAAAAAGAAAAATACAAACTGTAATAATTTTTTAACAGAGAATCCGGGGCTGTGAAAATGGATGGGACGTGCCACGTCAGTGATTCGATTTTCATATACTATACCTAAAAAATAAATTAAAAAAGAGAGAGAGAGAGAGAGACTACTTTTTTGGTGTTGCCTTGTCATTTCATTTCTCCTTTAATACCAAAAATGAATAAAAATACATTTTATAAAAGAAAAGAAAAAACGGTAAACTGTGGGGTTTCCCTGAAGAAATGCAAATAGAATATTTGGGGCTCTCAAAAAATGCCATAATATTCTGTATTCAGCTTTTACTTTCTTTATTTATTATTCAAATATCACCAAAATAACCCTATCCCTATCTATCAATCACCAACCTCCATCATCTCTAACCCTTTTCCCGCCAATCACGCTCCCCTCTCTTTCTATTTCTTCTTCTACTCTCAATTTTTGTATATATTATTTCATCTTCAAACTATACCAAATATTCCTAAATTGATTAAGTTTTAATTATGTTTTACTTTAAACATTTCACTTTCAAATTTGTTTAAAATAAATGCCATTTCAGGCTTTTTCTTCAAACATATTCTATATATAATTGAAGGGTCAATAATAATAAGAATTTTATGTGACATTATTTACAACATCATATTTTAAAGCACATAGCGACAAGGTGTAAAAATTGATTCCGTTTATAATTTTGGCATTGTTTTTTAAAATAAAATAAATAGTGGTAATTAACCACAATTTTGGTCTTCTATATGTTTGTAGATTAATTCATGTACATGTTTTACTTTAAGCTCCTATGTCAATTTGCACCTTTTACTTTAATAATTTTTTTTTTTTTTTTTTTTTTCTTTCTTTCTCTGGACTCTTTTAGAGTTCAAGGGTTTTTCTTCAACATATTTTATAGTTCAAAGGTAAAAATAAAATTGTTCAAAGTCTAGGACAAATAATTCAAACCACCTTAAAGTTCAAAGTTGTATAATTTAACCTTATGAATTAGTCTTATGGTTTTGGAATAGTTTCAATTTGGACTTATGTTAATTTCAAATCTAATCATGGTTTTTGTATATACTTAATTGCTTGTTTATTAAAAAAAATTAGTTTCAATTCATGGTACATTTGTGACATTGACTTATAAAATATATCAAATAAAGGTACATCAATAATATATCAAAGATACATGAGTTGAAGTGTGTATCAATAATACTACAAAGAATTGAAGTGTACTAGTGTATTTTTAATAATATCTCATTTATAAACGTAAGTTATCCAGTATAACATTATTGTTGATAAAACAATTTTACTAAATCATTAGTATATTAAAATTTATGCCAAGTAAAACATTGTGTATTGAATAGCATATTAGTAAGTACTATTAAGTATATCAATAATATAAATATATCATTGATGTGTTGTTTTTATTAATGAACTTATTTGATATGTTGTTGTATTTTGCATGTTTGGCTTTCTTTTTCTATTTGTTGTCTTTTTCACATTTTCTTTTTGAATCCTTGATGAATGTATATAAACAATCAAAGTATATAAGTGATATTATTTAAGTAAAATATATCATTAACATAATAAGAATCATATCAAGGTGATATTATTGAAGAGCTAAATATGAAATATAGAAGTCATATTAGTGATACAACTGATAAATAAAAAAATCATACATTTTTAGTCTTTCCTGCATGGTTCTTCTGAGGTGATTTTCAACTTTTCAACCTTTATTTGTTTATTTATTTTCTAGGTTTACAAAGTTTAAGTCTTTTGATTCCATTTGATATATCCATAATTGTATTTTGTTAGTCTTGCTAGTGCCTATCTCTATTTAATTTATATGATTTTTAAATGTTTAATTTTGTCTTTATCATTTGAACTCATTTTAGTTTTTCTGGCTTAATCAAAATCTTACAAGTTATTATTGTCATTACTATATTAAAGTTTTAGGATTTAGTAAAAAAATAGAATCATAGATAAAGTTTTCGAGAAGATAAAAGGAGATCAAGAAAAAACTTATAACGTTCAACCACATCAACACCAAATTGTTATACCATTTGATATATAAACTAAATTCTTATACAGACTAAAGTTATACTCTTAAAATCATAACAATTAAATTCAATTTATATCCGTACATATTTGTAATTTAATCCATTTTAATTTATATTTTTTTCACTAACTCTCAACATTTTTGCTCTTTAAAATTTTAAAATATTTATAAGTCTTTAGTTTTTAACCAAATAACCATCTGCATAGCCATGACTTGTAGTTAAAGTGATTTTCAATACATATTAGTGCAATATAAAGTTATTAAACAAGATTCAACCATATATTTAAGTAAAGAAAATTTGTTTCAAACTAAATTAAACTTTTCCTTACCATAACGAGTCAATTTCTGGTTTAGCTCACATTAGTTACTAAATGGTATTCTAAACGTGAAAAGAAAAATAAATAAAATTCTAGTACTCTACATACTTCCTCAATTCGCACCTTCAAATTTGCTTCATTAATTAATGTTTCAATACTACTTATTCACATCATTCTCAAATGATTGCATAGCTAACAATAAATAGATTAAAAAGAAAAAAAAATTATCGATAAAGAAGAAACTTGTTTTTGTAAAACTTAACAGAAAGAAACCAAAAACTGGACAAATGAAGTCCCAATACACTGTTATTGCACAATCCTAGGTCAAGAAGAGACCAAACAAACTTGTTAGTATCTCTCATTTTTGTCACATCCCTAGAGTGGAGAACAAATTTACTAATGTTATTGCAACTTTAGCATCTCATAAAAGGATGTCTTTCATGACTGTATCATTCTTGTCTTTCGTGATATGGAAGTCGGTGAATAGTTGGTTTTTCTTTGTTGTCAATACAAAAACAATAACATTACAGAACTCCAAATACATTAGAGAACTCTTTTAAAAAGTCTTTTTCAAGATACCCTTTTCGGTCCACAGCCAAACACACCCTCAAGATAAACTAATAAACATTTTCATCAGCCAACACAACTTGTTCAAAAAAAAAAAAAAAAAAAAAAAAAAAAGTCTAAAAGAATAGTGTATTAAGCTTTGAAAAGCTAAAGAATTACAAAGAAAAAGAAAAGAAAAGAAAAGAAAATAGTGGATTGATATGATGTGTCCATAGTTTGGATTGTGAAGGAAGGCATCTTGATCCTTGACATGAAATGACACTGTTTCCCCCTCACCATAAAACTTACAAAAAGAAAAACACTGCAACATTTAGTTTATAAGCAGACTTCCACACAGTAAAAAACACAGAAGGTACCATTACCACTAAGCTGCTTCATCTCTTACTGTGTACTGATAAATAATGATGATGACAGCCATCTCAGTCTCTCAGTCTTAGCAGCAGCAGGAACAATCCCAATCCCATCTTCCTAAACTGTACACAAACACACACAAACTTTCCTATTCCTTTCCTTAAAGTCAGACCAAATACATAAACACTCATTTAATCCCTCATCGAATCAGGACTTGATCCTCTTTTTGGATTCTCCTTTTTCATCAAACTCTATTCTATGAACCCTCCCCCCAAGTTCCTACTACTTCAAATGCTCAGAAGATCAGGTGGTGGCTGTGCTTTGTTCGGTGAATCTAATGCCACCACCGGGGACGATGGCAGCAGCGGAGGGGTTGTTACTTCGGCTTCTTTTGAGTTTATTTGTTTTGAAGTTGGTGACCTTGGGAGTTCCGTGAGGATTTGAACTACTTCTCTCATTGTTGGTCTCTCCACGGCTTGGTCTTCCACGCATAGCATTGCTACATAGAATACATGAGTTACTTCATTCAGCGGGACTGAGGAGAGCCGTGGATCAATGATTTTCGCTACCCCTTCATTGTTGGGACTGGTCATTTTTCTGACCCACTGAACTATGTCAACCCCATCGCCAAATTCTCCGACGGGCTTCCGCCCACTCACCAGTTCTAAGAGTACTACTCCAAAGCTATAAACATCACTCTTCTCGTCTACTCTCAATGTATAGGCATATTCTACAAACCAAGAAAAGGAAAATTGTCAAGCTAAGCTAATCAGTCGTGATTTCAATACCTTAATTAAGTCAAACCCAGAACAGATAATAATAATAATAATGTAGATGACAATGACAATGACATTTCAACCACAACCATATTTGAGTAATAAGACATTAAATCTATACCTGGAGCTATGTATCCGTAAGAACCAGCTATGGCGGACATACACTCTGATGTGCCTGAATCCTGAAGAAACTTGGCAAGCCCAAAATCAGCAACATGAGCTTCATAATCAGAATCCAGAAGAATATTGTTTGATTTTACATCTCGATGGACAATCAATGGCGAACAGTCATGATGTAAATAGCAAAGACCTTTAGCAGCTTCAATGGCGATCTTATACCTTGTGTCCCATTGCAAATGCCCACCTTTCTTCCCGTGTAGAACTTCCCCTAAACTCCCATTAGGCATATACTCATAAACCAGAAGATTGGTTTCATGGTTTGAGCAGAAACCCAATAATCTAACAATGTGACGATGTTTAATCCTCCCCAAAGTCTGTATCTCAGCATTGAATCCATGGTCATGGGACGACCCTCGCCCCATCGCCGGCAGTCTTTTCACAGCGATGTGATCGCCACTCTGCGTAAAACCTTTGTAAACGATCCCAGCACCTCCTTTCCCAATAATGTTGTCCTCTTTCAAACAGTCCAAAATGTCATCTGCTGTGAAATCTAGTTTTTGGAATGCGGTTAATTTCCAAGCTCGAGACCCACTTGCTCGTTTTAGCGACCGAGCTTTGATGATTGCTGCAATGGCAAATGCGATTGAGCAGACGAGCAAGACAATGACAAGCAGAAGTTTCACAGAAGAAGAGAGTGAGGCTTTTAAATGAGGCTGCTGTGTGCCATTGCCGACCCCATTTTTGCAAGGTCCTAAGTACGGACCACAGAGATCTGGGTTGCCTAGAAATGAAGTGTAGTTGAAGTAGCTAAACTGGCCCGTGCCCGGAACTAAACCAGAGAGATTGTTATATGAAAAATCAACAGATGTTAAGCTCTGCATTGAGGATATTGAAGCAGGAACGCTTCCGATTAAGTGATTTCTTGAGAGATTCAGATAGTTCAATATCCTCATTGTGGTGATTTCATTCGGAATCTCACCCGAGAGTTCGTTACGACTGAGATCGACGAAGGTTAAGAGCTTACATTGGCTGATCTCCGGAGCGATTGGACCGGAGAATTTGTTGTGGCTGAAATCAATCTTTGACAGCTGCTGTAACCGTCCGATTTCAGGTGGGATTTGGCCGGAGAATTTGTTCCCATCGAGTAGAAGCTTCTGGACGCCGGAGAAATTTCCAACCATCGATGGAAGGGATCCCGAGAGCCGATTGTTTGAGAGACTAATTTGGCCGAGATTTGCCGAGACGGAATCAGTGACTGGAAATTCTCCGGTGAGAAAATTGTTCTGCAACTCAACTTGAGAAAGATTAGGCAAACCGAAGAGACCGTTCGGGATGGAACCATTGAGAAAATTCTCCCCCATTCGAATACGGCTCAACGACTCGCATCTACCAAGAGATTCAGGGATTGGACCAAACAAGAAATTACCGAGGGTTATTAGAGTTTGAAGTTTATTTCCATTGCACATATCGGGAGGCAAAGTTCCAGTCAACTTGTTTGATGAAATGTCGAGAACAACGAGCTTCCCATTCTTCCCCAAACTATAAGGAATAGAACCAGTGAAGTTATTTTCCCACAACTGCAACACTTCCAGCTCCGGCAACTCACCGATGAACTGTGGAATAGCTCCATGAAGCTTATTCCTAAAAAGATGCAAAAGCGTCAAGTTCTTCAGTTGAGAGAATGACTCCGGAATCTCACCAACAAGAATGTTGTTAGATAAATCCATGGATTTCAATCCCGTTAAGCTCCCAAGTTCTGGAATCAAAGGCCCAGAAAAGCCGTTCACCTGAAGAAACAGAGTATCCAATTTCTTAAGTTTTCCAAGTTCGCGAGGGATCTCACCCGTCAACCCACAGTTAGCAGCATCCAATCGAACCAGTTCGGATAAGTTTCCAATTTCCGGCGGCAAACCGCCGTCGTAGGTATTATAATACCCAATGTAAAGTTCACGAAGCTTCGTCAGATTACCAATCTCCGGCGGGATCGGACCTTGAAGCTCATTTCCAGACACCGCCAAATACTCCATGAACTGCCACATTCCATACCCCGGCGGAATCACACCGGAGAAGAAGTTCCCCCCGAGATGCAAATGGCGGAGATTTGGCAACTGTATGACCACAAGCGGCAAGTTCCCAGACATATTATTGTTATACAAATCAAGAACCTCCAGATTGTTGAGCAAGGAGAGTTGCAAGGGCAACGTACCATTAATGAGATTGTTAGAGAGGTTAAGGTATTTAAGCGTAGAGATGGCAGAGATCTCCGGCGGAATGGGGCCGGAAATCTGATTGGACGGGAGAGAGAGATTAGAGAGAAACCGGAGAGAACCCAGGTCAGGAGAGAGAGTACCAGAGAGATTCAATCCTGCAAGGTCAAGGCCGACGACGTGGCGACGGAAATCGCAGGTGACTCCGGTCCAAGTACAGTGGGCAGTGGCGGCGTCCCAAGTGGAGAGCAGCGATCGGGAGTCATCGGAAAACGAGCTCTTGAGAGAGAGAAGAGCGCGATATTCAGGCAAGTGAGAAGAAAGGGAGAGATGAAGATGGAGGTGAAGAAGGAGAAAGAGAAGGAGAAGAAGCTGCATTTCAATGGCGAATTTCAGTTTCTATGTGAACAACGGATTTGAAAGAAAATGGGAGACAGATTCAAAGAAGGCGTTGGTTGGGAAATAGGGTGAGAGTAGCACAACACCTGTGAGCTGTGTTTGGTCATTTTATCTTCAAATCTTTTTTTTTTTTTTCTTTTTTCTTTTTTTAATGGAAATTAAAATGAATTTCAATAATTTATTAAATTAATATTGAATAAATAATAATAATAATAATAAATTCTCTTTTCTAATTATTTATATTTGTTTTATTGCGATTTAATCAGAAAAGGTGGTTGATAACTACTACTTTTAATTGCTTCATTTTTTCACTTTGGCCTGGCCTCCTTAAAACGTGTAAAGAAGGTTATGGCTTCAAGGAGATATATTTCCTTTTCTTTTTTTTTCTCAATTCACTTCCACTTTTTTTTTGTTGGGTAATTATTTGGTGCAACTAATTTCACTTAGAGGATCTTTTTAGTATGATTAATTTATAATAAAGGGATAGAATGTTTACCAAGAAGGAGGTGACAATTGTGTTTCATATATATGTTTGAAAATAAGATTGAAATGAATATGATCCAACATGAAAATGATCTTTTTAATTAACCATATTATATTTGTATGTGCATTAAGTGAATACAAAAGTAAATGAGTATTGGATGAGTTTAAACTATTAATTTTGTGGTTATGTAGCGGAACTACTAATTTATCTCTTAATTTAGTGATTAGATAAGGTATAATGTTCTACGTATTTTTGTTTTTAATTGGATACCGGTTTTTTAGTCGACTTTTGCTTATCTTGTCAATTACATTATTGGAACAAAGAAGCATAATTGCTCCTTAAATGTTTTAGTCTATTCATAGACTTGATATTAGTTATTCAACATTCAATTTACTTATACAATGCTAAAGTTATACTATAGCTATGAGGAATATCTAGACACCTACATTATTGTTGCATAAGGAATACGAAAGATATTAATTTTTTTTTTATTACCTTCTTTAAATCGTTTATTTGACTGTAATATTGTTTGAAAATTAAACTCTATTCAATGACTTTTCTAGTATTTACTTTTTTATATACGTTCAAGATACTACTATTTGACTTAAATGTCTATTATCAAGTTGAATCGGGCCTTTATTTACAAAGATGGAAAACAAATCTAATCCTAATTTAAATTGGTCAAATTTATCCTACAAATTAGTTTCAAATATTTGAAGCTTGTATATTGAACTTGTGAAATTGTTATTCTAAATTGTAAGTATTGGGAGTGGATAGGTCGAGCAATTTGTGACTTTGTATTCTCTATTTTCATATAAATGTTACTTTTAAGTTGAGCATTTATCATCTGCCTGTGAACTTTGAATGAATTTTGATTTACAATTTTTATCAAATTCAAGAAAAAAGTTACATCTTTCTATCTAATTAGTTCTTTTGTGGAGTTTCTTGTCAATATAATACTTATAAAATAATATTCACTTGATCGAATTTGAATTATAATATATATTTTAAATGGTTTTAAAAGAAATGTAACACCCCAAATCTACGAGGGAAACATTAATGAGTCGAGATCACATCTAAATGAGAGAAATCCTGAGGATATAAAAGTATGGTTAAGAAAAACTTTAAAAAATTAAAAGTTACTACCTATACCAATAAGGTAGTGCACCTTTCTTTTCGGTGGCTCAATTTAAGGAACTTTAAAATTAAGTGTGTTTAGCTTAGAGTAATTCTATGTTAGGTGACCTCTTGGAAGTTTTTCTAAACGAAGCATGTGAGTTAGAATAAAGTATGCTAAAAGAACTTGTGTTGGTTTGTGGGGACAGCATCACTCTAAGAAGCATTCAAGACAAGTAAGGATCACGTCGTCACGTTGCAGGAGATGTAGGGGAATGTCAAGGTCACCTAGGCTCCAAATTCGAATTCCAGATCCTAGTTTGAATCTTGAGCTTTGAGCATTACAAAAAAATTTATCTAACTAACAAGAGTTTTAAGTATCTATTTACATGGTGATTAAATATTCGATTAAAAATTTATCAAATGCCACGACACATTATTATGTTTATGAATTATGAGTGACGTGTTTATTAAAATAGAATATGTGAATATAATGTTCTAACATTTTATTCTATTGAGCAAAACATATGAAACATAAAATTATAACAAGTTTAAAATTAAAATGTCAATGTTGATGGAAATATCAATACCTTAATTTTATGGAAATTTCGATGAAGATATCGATAAGATATCAATTTCGTTGGATATTTATGGAAAATCTGAAAAAATAAAAAATTCTAAAAATAAATTTTGTTGTTTGTTTGTTTTTTTTAATTATTTTTCTACGGTACAATAGGTATATCGATTCAGTCTTTATGTCGATGTTGAACCGATGAAAATATTGATATAAATAATTAAAATTTAATACTATAGCAGGAGTAAAGTAGTACAAAAGTTTCTTCCCCCACCCCATGCCAATTACCTCCAACGCTTGTCCTTCAAAATTAAATCGTTAGTCAAATCATAACAATGTTGAAGTGATACAAGTACACATTTTGGACAATTACTTGATTCTCAATATGTGATGTACTTATATCATATCAGCCATAAATAAAATGCCCACATTCTCAAAATAAATGGCAGCCATTTGTTATGAGCTTGCAATTTTTGTGGTGTGAACTTCATATCAGCACATAAAATATATATGAAAATATGTGTGCATGTATGTATATGCTCACCTTTCTATTTTAAAAAAAGAGTTTCTGAAAACTTTAGTACAAAACATCTCTTAAGAATATGTCACTATCAATTATGTCTATTCAGTCTTTAAGGGATATCATTTTGACAACCATTCTTCGAACTATTTCATTTTAATTGTTTTACTTTGACATATATTAATATTTCCTATAATTAGTAAACGTTGTTGTTAATTGAGTTGACGATTAGATCTTGTAGTGTAATTGTTAGCAAGTTAACATATGGTAATGTATGTTGATTATTGACAATATAATTGTGGACACTAATGAATGAATGACCAAAATTATTTTATGTAGTCTCAACCTTAGTTGACCTAGAACTTTAATCTCTCATTTTGTGGAAATTAAAAGAGAAGAGTAACAAGGAAGCTCAGTGTCACATCCTTAGAAAATGGCCCAACAAATTAATCACGTCATAGATGCCCATGACTCGTTTAGCAAGGCGACGGGCCGGGGAAGACGGGCCATAATGTCCCTAAGTATGGCACACGCAAGTGCCAAGGCACACAACACGGCTGTTGATTTTGCCAACCACGCCCATGCCTCAAGCGTGTGACACAGCCGAAGGCTGACACCCCCAGGAGCATCCCATCGAGTGCCCATGTGCGCCTGCACATGGCCAAGTGGCTGCCCAACTAGCCACTAATGTGCAACATGCTTGCGTGCCTGCCAAGAAAGTCAGTGTTGCACGTTCGCCAACACGGCAAGGATGCATGTTGTGTGCGTCTTGGCCCGACCGAGGCACGCAAGCATGCCCAGCCACATTCGAGGCGCGCGCCCTTTGTCCACATTGCGCGCGTGCCCCTTGCACACCTCGTGCACACATCTATGCCACCATGTGCACGACAAGGCCCGCCCCTCAAAAGTCCTAAAAGATTCTTGAAGATTCGGGACAGCCTCAGAAGGCTCAACAATAGCCTAGCAGCATCTACAAGTATCAGCGTGATGCTGACCAGTGCCAGCGCCCATGCCCGAGTGCCTGACAAGTCCGGATGCCGCCAAAAGCCTCTAAGGGAAGGCGTGGTCACTCACCCATGGCTTGTACGTCTTGGGAAGCCTCTAGACAAGCCCTGATGGTGACGATGTGCTCTAGACATGTGTAGATCTATCTGGAAGGTTATCGACAGTGTTGGAATGTTCCAGAAGTGTTTGGACAGTGCTAGAAGCTACTATGATGGTCGGACACCAACTCTTGATTGTACTAGAAGGCCTTAAACGTGTCTAGAAGTCTCTAAGATAAGCCTAATCTAGAAGTATCTAGGGTAAACTACTTGTAACCAGCTCATGTACATATAGAAGAGCCTAGAAGGGTCCCTTACCAGCATCTAAAGTCGGCCATCTTACCCTAGGTCGGTTGTAACCCCCTATATACACAAGGGGGCCTTATTTGTAAAGCATAGCCGAGAATCAAGAAATCCAAGCAACTTTCCAAAGCTTGAGCGATTCTCTCTAAGGTTGGTGAAGCCCTTAAACTCTCATTCACTCAAACTCTCCTAACGTCCTCCTTGCCTAACCATTTCTTCACCTTCTTACGCGTCCGTATCTAGGAGAGTTCAACCTTAAAACCTCTAAAAGCTTACTTGGTGTGTCTTTTGACATCAAGATCACCTAAGTGTCACACGATTGGTTAACTTGAAACTCGAACCACATGACAGGTGGTATTAGAGCGACGGTCCTTGAACCTAGGTAATCCCGCACACCCGATTGCCTTTGTGAGAGCTCATGGCTGTTGAAGAAGAATGCAGCTCGTCGTTAGAGCTCCTGCAAGTAGAAGGACCAATGACCCGAGGAAAAAGGCGAGACGATGCCCGTCTTACTAGCCTAGAGGAAGGGTTGGAAGAGGTGCAACTTGTCAAGGTCGCTTGAGTGAAAGGTATGCAAAGCTTGTCCAGGAGAGCACCAAGATCATGATCGTTGCCAAGGAGATGATCACGGAGCTAGGATGCATGTTCGGTAAAGAAGTAAGCACCCCCTTTGATGAAGTAGCCAACCTACGTAAGTTTGTGGAGCGGGAACTTCATGAACTTTTCAAAGATGTCGATGACTCACGAGCTGAATTTCGGGCAAACCATAATGCTAGTGGTGTGACATCCACTAGCACATCTTTCGTTGTTCATGGCACCCGTGTCTTGGAGGTGCCTAAGCCTGATACTTATGATGGCACAAGGAGTGCCACGGTGGTAGAGAACTTCTTGTTCGACCTAGAGCAATATTTTGAGGCCCTAGCGTCGTCGACGATGGTGCTAAGATTCCCAATGTGCCCAACTTCCTACGTGAGGCAACACAATTATGGTGACGTAGGAAGTATGTGGAGCGAGAGTGCGACCTTTACAACATTAGAACGTGGGAACAATTCAAGACAGAACTCTGAAAACATTTTGTTTCCCACAATGTCGATGTTGAGACAGGAGGCAAGCTAAGATGATTAAGGCAGACTAGTAGCATATCCGAGTACATCAAAGAGTTTACAACCCTCATGCTGGAAATTGATGGCCTATCCGACAAAGACGCACTCTTTCATTTTAGAGACAATCTCAAGAATTGGGTGAGGATAGAGCTTGATAGGTGGAATGTGCAAACACTCGATGATGCCATCGCTGCTACGAAGATGCTCACGGAATTCTCGACCAAGGAGAAGAAAACCAATAAAAATGATGGAAAAGTGTTGGAGTCGGAGAAAAATGATGGGCATAAGGCTGAAGGAAGCCCTAAGAACGGTGGGAGGAATGGGAAGGCTGCCAACTCGAATGGAGGTAAGCCTCACAAACGCCCATGTTTCCTTTGTGATGACCTCATTGGACTAGGGAGTGTCCAAAACGGAAGGCGCGTATTGCCCTAGTGGTTGGGTCCTGCAAGTTTGAATAGGTTGAGCTCGACAACAGACTGGGTTCCTTGTAGCAAATTAAGATCATGACTAAGGTCTTCTCTCCAAATAAGAATAGGGAGAAGGGGCAACTCTACGTTGAGGCGAAAATGGCCACAAACGCCCATGACTCATCTAGCAAGGCCAAAAATGGGTTGGGGAAGATGGGCCATAACGTCCCTAAATATGGCACACGCAAGTGCCAAGGCACACAACACGACTGCCGATGTAGTCAGACCATGCCCATGCCTCAAGCGTGCAACACAACCAAAGGCTGATGCCCCCACGAGCACCCCCATCGAGTGCCCATGTGTTCCCGCACATGGCCAACCAGCCACTAGTGTCACACCCCCTCCCAAGTTACCTACACAACCTGAAAGGAGATGTGAGGATAGTATACATCACCCCTCTTGTGACGCATACCATCCGTTCCCTCACACACATTCTGAACTGTTCATCATGTAATCTCCAGATTCAAAAACATTTTAAACATCACATATGGAAAAGTATATACAAGCCAAAACAAAATTTTCTCAATTCTTTTACATGTCCTTACACAACCCATAGTTCAACCCCTGGTAATTGTACATACATATCTACATGCCACCTAATAAAGGTTTAATATTCAACTAACACCTCAACAAGTCAAATTATTCAGAGTCTCGAAGCTTAAGCAGGGCGAGTGGGAGTAGGCAAAGCACCAGAAATGTCCTTGCTACCTGGAGGGAAAGAAAACATCGAAAACATGAGCTAAAGGCCCAGTGAGTGACAATTTTAACAAACCATTTTAGTTCAGAAATCGCCAGTAGTAAAACTATGATCAACTTCAAACATAAAACATGTAATCACTTCAAATACATTAGTTAAAACAAAACTTAATTGCCCTTATCACTTCATACATGATTCTCAGCAAATCATAAGAAAATGGTTTAAGTGCAGTACTTTTCCTTTAGTTGAAGTGGAGCAAAACTCAACACCCCAACGTCGAAAACATATAAGGCTCGATGCAGAGCATGACTCAACGCACTAGCATATAACCTCTATGTGCACATAGGAATATGGCGGGTTGCCCAAGTACCTTCTCATGTCCTTGAGTACTGGGTCCTAAGGAAACTCACATCCTTGCTAGCATTGAGCCTCCTCTAAAAAATTTTATAGGCGGGTTGCCCAAGTTCTGGGTCCCGGGGAAACTCACATGCCTTATTAGCATTGAGCCTCCTCTAAAACATTTTCCTTTTTAGAAACAACATTTCATGCAAACCGTTCGTATACAAATCGTTCATAAGAATACAGGGCAATTATTATATCAATAACATCTCATAAACATGCTTTTCAATAGCTTTAAGAACATAACGTATGCCTCATAATGCATTTAATCACAAATTCACATTTCATTGGAAAACAGAACTATCATGTTCAACAAAATCGTTTAGAAGTAAAAGAAGTGTCACTCACAACTCTTTCTAGGCCTTGAATGGATTATAAGCCTTTCCTATCTCCTCTTGGCCTGAAACAAATATTTTCCCTTGTTATACTTCTTTTCCATTCACTTTAATATATGCAACAACTCAACATATGCACAATGCCTATAGTTTATCATGCGGTCAAACTTCCATTAGTTCATTCTCAAGCCTTAAACACTAAGGCTATTACTACTAGTTGTTGCTTACCCTTCTGTTAGACTTCAATCCAAAGAACACTTTGCCTGCAGCTCACTCTTGCTATATACCAACATTTGAGTTTTATCTTTTTCTTAACAAAGCTGACTGTTACAGCTTTGCTGTCTCTGCTTAATCCCTGCTAAAAACGCATTTCCAGCCCATATTAAGACTTTTTCTCTTCTACAAACTTGTAAAGAATTAAGTTCCCCAGCTTACCTCAAAATTTCAAGGCTCAACTCTTTTTCGTTCTCCAGTTATGCCGAAATTACTCCGTGTTGTTCCGGATTGCATAGCAGTTCTGTAGTTGCTGTGTTTACCTAATGATTCATGTGATAAACTTCGGTTTCAGCTCAACCATCCTTCATAAGACTTGTTAGGAATTATGTTAACTTACTAACCTCAAAATTTCAGCCCTAGACTCGGCTTCCTTGAGTCGTTCTACTCCAAACAACAACCACTGTTCAGTCTGTGCGTCTATAATCGGTCTCCTGTTCCAGTTCGGATTTCAGCACCAAAACAGGTAGAATTTCGCCCAAAATCTACAAAAACACCTTCCTCTTCCTTCTCTGGTGGTTTCTCTGAAAGATGGAACTAACTTAAGTTCTCGAAATGTCTGAAAATATTTAAACTCACCTATATATATACTGCCGACTTATCCCTCATAAGTACCAAGATAATAATGCCGACATACCCCTCACCGTAGGTTGGCGCTGGTCTTTCCTTCGATGCAAGGCACTCATGTCTATGTTCTCCTCCAACGTCTTCAGTAACTAACCATTCCCAGCGCATAATGTTCTCGGCGCCTCCTACCTCCGACGCATACAACATATTCATTCACATCACTAGCTTCATCGCGTCAAGACCGTTCTGTCTTGGACATGTGACTTCAGCGCATGGCTATCTTCGGTGCATGGTGACTTCAACGCATGGTTTAAGCATATTTCTTTCCCCGCCAATGATCCCTTATTCTTCGATGCGGCGACTACTTCAGCTCACACCCTTCGTGATTCAGTCAATAACGCTTGGTTTCTCAAATAATTCAACCTCCCACTACATTCACCAACGCATGGTCTTTGCCAACACTTAACCAAAATTTTGCTCTACTTCTCGGCTACTTTTCCTCTAGCAATGCATATCCTCAATCGCATTGCTCTCCCCAACACTTGGTTTTACAAGTCAGTGCTTACAACTAGCATGCAACATGCTCTCATGCGTGCCAAGAAAGGCAATGCTAAGCGTATGGCCGCACGGCAAGGACCGGTGTAAGCAATAAAAATCGTTTTTTATACTTATACCACAAACACAAGCTCATAAAACTAGGTTTACATAAATTCAGGAATCGATTTGATCCCTAGGTAGCAGGTGTTCCGTAAACCGTCAACTTAAATACCTCTAACCTTAGATAGGATCTTGCCAGTGAATTTTTGTAACCTTTGTTTTATAAGTAAACTACCTACTTTAGGTTTGTTAACCCTAAGTGAGCATGCATTTTATCTTTGTTATAGATTTTAAATGTCTAATTCATTTTATAACTCTCTATAAAAGAATAACATTCTATAACGTACATCATAAAACAATATAACAACTTACATTAATTTTATGAAAAACTAGACATGCATACTACATATTATAACAATTCGTAATATACATAAATGCATGAACATGTTAATCCTATGGTGAGATTTTAAATCTATATGGCATACTTTATGCACAAATAAATCTAATTTAATTAAAACATACATTCTAAATGCATAATTAATTAAACATACTAAAATGGACCGATTTTGGCGTTTAATGGCTTAAAACAACTAAATTATTACAATAATAATTGGAAAACTTACTTGAACCGACCTTGAACTCTTCGAACCTACCGAAACATGAGAAAATTGCTTGAACTGGACCTCTAATGTTGAAAAGAATACTAAACCGGCTGAAAAAGAGGCAGAACGGACCAAATAGCATTGATCCGGCAGAAAACCGGTCTAGTTGGACCGCTTCTTCATCGCGTGTGCCATTTTTGGAAAAAAAATGAACAATGTCGCAATGTTGTTAAGGGAGTGCTGCGACGCTCCACAGCAAATCGCTATCCCCGCTGCTCGATTCGGCTAATATTTGCTCCGAATTCTTCAAATTACAACCTAATTTCAACTCTACAAAATTTACAAACCCTTCTTCACAAATTAAAGGTCGTAAACAAGCAGTCAATAACAATAATTACACAATAACAAAGCTGAATTAGATGTCAAAACTGAAAACTCTCAACTTTAGCAACCACAACATTCATCTCATGAAATTACACCAACCAAGCTCAAATTAGTGCAAATTGAGTGCTATAATCATGCTCTGATACCAAATGAAGGAGTTAGGCGCTTAATAGCGAAAGCAATTAGGATCTAAAGTACTCTAATTACATCAATTTTGAAGATTAAACATGCTTGTTCTAAAACCGAAAAATAGAGGTATTGATACTTACTTGTTGTAGCTCAAAATTGAATGAAATTCCTTCAAATTTTTTATCACGAACACATTGTGGATCACCACAAGAGTCTTCCTCGTTATCCTCTGGGCTTAGAACAGATTGTGTGATCCAAATTGTGATGAATTTGGAGCAAATTTGTGAAGAAATGGGTTTTTGGAGAACTTTGAGCTACCTGTTTTTGGAGAACTTTGAGCTAGCTGGTAATTTCAGCAAAATTCACTAAGGAAGTCCACCCATCTTCTTAATTTCGTTCTTCTATTTAAAGAAGTAACTACACAAATCAGATTTACATGCAAATTGACAACACATTTGCTAATTATTCAAGGGATTAGGAGGTGGAAAATTGTGAGGTTAAGAGATGAACACCTCATCCTTCCATGCATGAGTGGAAATTTCCAAGAAATTCAAAATTGAATCTCACACATTCAAATTTAATTTCTATTTATTCCAATTTTCTAATTAATTAATTAATTAATTATTAAATGTATAACTAATTTAAATAATAATTAATTAAATAATTTAATTAATTATATTACATTAATATTAAATATTAAACTAATAAATTAAAAAATTTTCCACTTATCTCGTTGATTTTCAATCCAATAAATCTCTATTCATCCAATTTAATATTTAAATCAGATTTAAATATTGCCAACTCTCCAATTTTTGAATTAAACGAACAAATTGTCAATCTTACTCCTTAAACGAATTTGAATGTTTTCAAATTCTTTCATCATACTGTTCTAAGGTTTAGTCCATGAGCTAACAATGAGACCTAATTGACCTACATATCATGAGCTCCAATGATTCGAAATTAACCGACTACACTTTTTAACTTAGTTAATTAACATTCATTAACTATTGAGACACTCCACTAGAGCCCAGTAGCTGCACTCTCCTCATTGTAGATGTATTTATGTCCACTTGATAGAACCATAATTAAATCGATTCTTCACCAGTTGTTCGTAATTATAACTGGGTCAAAATTATCATTTTACCCTTGTAATTACATCTTGTTCCTTAAGTCTCACTAACCCTCTAATAAACAATTTGTTTGTGGTCCAACCATCAAACCGAGTCCCTCTCAGGCCATTGAGAGGGTGGGGCCCCTTGTTTAAGACTCGGAGTTAGCACTTAAGGGAACAACTTCTTTACTAACCTAGAATAGGTAGGGGTAAATTTCATCTAGCAAGACTATGTTCCCAGCTATCTACCTGGTCTTATCCCTAAAATGGTAGGTTTATTGATTCGGTGAACTCAAGTTACTCTCACCCATGCAGATTAAAGGATAATCCCAAATAAATAGGAGTTCATAATTAGCTCATGATTAAGATCGAGTTACCTAGGTCATCATGTTGAAGTAATCAGTCTTAACAGTAAACGACTTTTATAAAGTAAAAGTGATTATTTCATGGTCCGGTCTTATGCAAACTCATTGCATAAGATGCTCCCACTCTCATGTCTCTACATAAACAATATAGGATCACATCGTATGTATTAAATACAAAGTAGGTCGCATCCATAGTGTCCTCGGGACAAGGTACCCAGCCTTATCCTTATACTATAAACCGTTTTGGTTAATTACCTAAACTTGATCCAATTTTATGTCTATACGCAAAGTCTAAGTATTCAAGCTATAGCCAGGGGTTCTTGGTTTATTGGATTGATTGTATTAGAAGGCCCTAGAAGTGTCTAAAAGTCTCTATGACGGGCCTAATCTAGAAGTATCTAAGCTAAACTACTTGTACGTAACCTGCTCATGTACATATAGAAGAGCCTAGAAGGATCCTTGACCAACAAATAAATTCAGTCGTCTTAGCTTAGGCTGGTTGTAAGCCCGTACAAATTTACAAAGGGGCCTCATTTGTAAAGCATAATCGAGAATCAAGAAATCCAAACAACTTTCCAAAGTTTGAGCGATTCTCTCTAAGGTTGGTGAAGCCTTTAAGCTCTCATTCACTCAAGCTCTCTTAACGTCCTCCTTGCCTAACCACTTCCTCACCTTCTCATACGTCCGTATCTAGGGAAGTTCGACCCTAAAACCTCTAAAGACTTACTTGGTGTGTCTTTTGACATCAAGATCGCCTAAGTGCCACATAGTTGGTTAGCTTGAAACTCTAACCACGTGACATCAGGCTACGATAAGGTTACAACATTATATTTTGACTAATTAAATTGTACTTTTTTATTTTTTATTTTTTTTGAACTCTAAATTGTACTTTGATTGTCTTTTTCGCTTCTCTTATTCTTCCCTTTCCTTTAGCTATTTAACTTAACCAAAGAAAAAAGAAAAGAAAAAACAAAACAAAACAAATTTGGCTATGATGCATTAATTATTTGACTTCACATTTATAGTGTAGCATGGTGTAGCATATATATCCAAGATTGATATATTAACTGATTGTGCAATGCTTACCAAACATAATGCTAAATTAATCATAAAGGCTTATTTCATGAAAAATGGTAAGAATATAAAAAATAAAGGCATGATAGAATTATTAGGGAATAACTTGGAATAAAAAAGATACCTTTACAAAAGAATATTAAAAATAATAACCTTCCTTTTCAATACTCTTAATCTCAATTGATCACATATAAATTGTTACATAATAATTTAATAAATAAAGCCATTAATTACCTTTTTATTTGATGTCCACCCTACTAGTATTGAACTAAGAACAATAAAATAATACATTTGTAGCCTTTTTAAGAAAAATAAAGGCTTGAATAGTCATCTTATATTTGTAATGTTATATTCTTTAAAAAATAAAAAAGCTTCGACAACAACTTCCTTTCTTTATATACACATAATTTACCCCAAATTAATCTATTATTTTTCACAAATATATCTGAATACTTAAATTAGGTTTTGGTTGTCTCACCTCTAAAAAGTTAAGAAAGTGATAGTGTAACGACCCGACTAATATATCCTAATCAGACCATTACTCAATGCATGCAAATTTCAAGAAAAGACACGATGTTGAGTAGTAAGAAAGAAACAATGCTACTCATGGAAATTTCTGTTTATTTAACCAAAGAAAACAATGAATAACCATATAAAAAGAATTTTGGATCGGGGTACCCCTGATAAAATCAGTAATATTTCACGGACAGGAATCCAAATACAAAACAAAAGGACAAGCCTCAAAAACAAAATTTGACAACTGAACAAAACTTATAAAAAAAAACATGCAGTGCTATGCGGAAGCTACACCGGGTCCCGTGATGTCATCAAGGAATCCTCTTGTCATTCGCCAGCACGTTCTTTCCCTTACCTGAAAAAAAATAAGATGAAAGAATGAGTAATTTTATTACTCAGTAAGTGACCCCACTACCGGAGCCGAGCTAAGCACTCAAGTCCTTTAAGTGCAACAACAATAAGACATGCGCATCTAACATACTTTTATAGGGAACTGGTTATACTTGCCCTACAGTTGGTTTTGGATGTCCACTAACCTCTGGAGCCCCGAAGGAACTCAACCTCTGGTGATCCCGAAGGAACACAAACCTCTGGTGATCCCGAAAGACCACAAACCTCTGGTGAACCCGAAGGAACACAACCTCTGGTGACCCCGAAGGACCACAATATCTGGTGAACCCAAAGGAACACAACCTCTGGTGACCCCGAAGGACCACAATATCTGGTGAACCCGAAGGAACACAACCTCTGGTGACCCCGAAGGACCACAATATCTGGTGAACATCCAACCGACGTAGGGGAGCTACCACCACCCACCTTATGGGTCAATTAAAATCTCACTCCTTTCACTCCATAAATTCATGCATTAACAGTACTGTTTAAAACATCTCATATTATATGCATATGCATCATCATTCACATACATCCATTAAGCATGGGAATTTCATACAAGCATACTATGTCACATGGGGCTTAGAAATTTCTACTCATACAAGCATGCTATACACATGGGGCTTAGAAATCCTACTCATCATGGCAACTAAACATATGGCGGGAAGGCGGTTCAGGTAGTAAGTCCACTTACTTGAGGATTGATCCAAATAAGGTAACCACACGGCAGAACTTGTAAAATTCCTGGACAATTGCAAATAAAAAAAATTTCCCAACTTAAGTCAGTCCATAAGTCCAGTCCCACCACCATTTAATTCCAAATAAATTTAAAACTGTCCTTACCCAAGCGTGGCTTAACTCGCCGTTGCCACCAATCCTTTTTACCCCGACGCCACTTCCGGTCACCTAAAAGAATTTTAACCACATAAGTCCGTATCACCAAAAGTTTACCAAATTATGCCACAAAATTAACCCTGGGTCCAAGTTACTCACCCAAACGTTACCGGTTCGGTGACGAGCAGTCAGGCGAGCGTTTGACTGAAACGGCTGCGGAGGAGGACCGGCGGCGCGAGAGAGAGAGAGAACCAGCGGCGGCAGCGGCTGACACTGGGAGGCGGCGGCGGCGGTTCAGCCGACGCGAGGGAGAGAGAAAGCTGCCGACGGAGAGCCCGGCGGCGGCGGCGGTCCAGTCGACGCGAGGGAGAGAGAAAGCTGCCGTGAAGAGGAAGAGAAAGGAAGAAAAGAAGGCTGGCGGTGGCGCTGTTGCGAGGAAGAAGAAGAAGGAGAAGAAGAAGAAGAAGAAAAAAAAAAAAAAAAACGAGGGGGGGGGAAAGGGCGGCGCGAGAAAGAGAGAGAGAAAAGGAAATCCTTTTTCCTTTTCTCTTTTTTTTTTTAATTGGCACGCAAACCGAGGGTTTAAATAAAACAAAACCCTAACTCCCAAATCCTTCCACTTTTCCCCTTTTCTTTTCCAACCAAATACAATCAAATCAAATAAAATCCAATAAAATCTTCTACAACTAAGATTTATTTCAATTATCCAATCTTACCAAAAATTAATCACCTTAATTTACTTGTNTCATGGCAACTAAACATATGGCGGGAAGGCGGTTCAGGTAGTAAGTCCACTTACTTGAGGATTGATCCAAATAAGGTAACCACACGGCAGAACTTGTAAAATTCCTGGACAATTGCAAATAAAAAAAAAATTTCCAAACTTAAGTCAGTCCATAAGTCCAGTCCCACCACCATTTAATTCCAAATAAATTTAAAACTGTCCTTACCCAAGCGTGGCTTAACTCGCCGTTGCCACCAATCCTTTTTACCCCGACGCCACTTCCGGTCACCTAAAAGAATTTTAACCACATAAGTCCGTATCACCAAAAGTTTACCAAATTATGCCACAAAAGTAACCCTGGGTCCAAGTTACTCACCCAAACGTTACCGGTTCGGTGACGAGCAGTCAGGCGAGCGTTTGACTGAAACGGCTGCGGAGGAGGACCGGCGACGCGAGAGAGAGAGAGAACCAGCGGCAGCAGCGGCTGACGCTGGGAGGCGGCGGCGGCGGTTCAGCCGACGCGAGGGAGAGAGAAAGCTGCCGACGTAGAGCCCGGCGGCGGCGGCGGTCCAGTCGACGCGAGGGAGAGAGAAAACCGACGGAGAGCCCGGCGGCGGCGGCGGTCCAGTCGACGCGAGGGAGAGAAAAAACCGACGGAGAGGAAGAGAAAGGAAGAAAAGAAGGCTGGCGGTGGCGCTGTTGCGNTGGGTCAATTAAAATCTCACTCCTTTCACTCCATAAATTCATGCATTAACAGTACTGTTTAAAACATCTCATATTATATGCATATGCATCATCATTCACATACATCCATTAAACATGGGAATTTCATACAAGCATACTATGTCACATGGGGCTTAGAAATTTCTACTCATACAAGCATGCTATACACATGGGGCTTAGAAATCCTACTCATCATGGCAACTAAACATATGGCGGGAAGGCGGTTCAGGTAGTAAGTCCACTTACTTGAGGATTGATCCAAATAAGGTAACCACACGGCAGAACTTGTAAAATTCCTGGACAATTGCAAATAAAAAAAAAATTTCCAAACTTAAGTCAGTCCATAAGTCCAGTCCCACCACCATTTAATTCCAAATAAATTTAAAACTGTCCTTACCCAAGCGTGGCTTAACTCGCCGTTGCCACCAATCCTTTTTACCCAACGCCACTTCCGGTCACCTAAAAGAATTTTAACCACATAAGTCCGTATCACCAAAAGTTTACCAAATTATGCCACAAAATTAACCCTGGGTCCAAGTTACTCACCCAAACCTTACCGGTTCGGTGACGAGCAGTCAGGCGAGCGTTTGACTGAAACGGCTGCGGAGGAGGACCGGCGGCGCGAGAGAGAGAGAACCAGCGGCGGCAGCGGCTGGCGCTGGGAGAGAGAAAACCGACGGAGAGCCCGGCGACGGCGGCGGTTCAGTCGACGCGAGGGAGAGAGAAAGCTGCCGTGAAGAGGAAGAGAAAGGAAGAAAAGAAGGCTGGCGGTGGCGCTGTTGCGAGGAAGAAGAAGAAGGAGAAGAAGAAGAAGAAGAAAAAAAAAAAAAAAAACGAGGGGGGGGGAAAGGGCGGCGCGAGAAAGAGAGAGAGAAAAGGAAATCCTTTTTCCTTTTCTCTTTTTTTTTTTAATTGGCACGCAAACCGAGGGTTTAAATAAAACAAAACCCTAACTCCCAAATCCTTCCACTTTTCCCCTTTTCTTTTCCAACCAAATACAATCAAATCAAATAAAATCCAATAAAATCTTCTACAACTAAGATTTATTTCAATTATCCAATCTTACCAAAAATTAATCACCTTAATTTACTTGTCCCAAGATAAAATCATCCTTTTCTAAATCCCAAAAATTTCCTTAAACTCAAATTTTGAAATTTCCATCTTAGCTTAAATAAATGCATGAATAAATAATCATATTTTCCTTTTCATACATGATAACTTAAATTTATTTAATAGATTTGGGATTGTTACAGATAGACTCTAAACACTATACAAGGAGTTTGTCTTTGGTAATTTCGAATCATTCCAAGAGAGTGCTTTTGTAATTGAGGTTGGAGAGTGATTTCTATGTGATTACAATATTTTTTTACATAGTGAAAGTTTTCTAATCCCTAGTTTTTTCTTTTGTTTAAAGTTTTTCCACCCACGTTAATTCTCGTGTTCTTACTTTTGTTGCTTTATTTTAATTTCTCTATTATTTTCTATTTATGATGATTGCATTGGATAATACTTTTAGAGATAATGATTAAGTGTATAGCAAGGAATTAATGAGAATGAAATTATGAATCTTAGGAAAATTATGAATCTAATGTTAAAAAGGAAGAATTAATTGATAATGAAAATGAAATCTTAACCTAAGAAGATAATGAGAATAATGAGAATGAGATCTTAAACAAGTAGTAAAGTCACCCATTGATTTCAATCCGATATTGTAATAAATGAATTAGAAAAAATAAAATAGAAAAAAAAAGGAAATGAATTAAAATTTATAGATTTGCATTAGAGGGACCAAAATGTTGAAAGTGAAGTCAGTTGAGTTGAGGAACGTCAAATTGTTTGTTATGATGATAATAATAGGTTGAAAAGTGGGACCATTCTAACTCATATGATCGTACCAAATTGATGCGACACACCAAGCGTGTGAGTAAACGCTGGGCCCCACTCCCAGCCACCACCGGACCAACCTCTATTCACCAATTTTGCAACAACAATTCTAATGCATTGCTTAAAAACTTAAAATACCATTTTTATATTTCGGAGTTTGCTGATTATTATATGTATGGTTATAACGGTATGTGTATGAATAATAGATTATTTTAGTATGAATTATAATAGTATGTGTTTAATGTGCACACTATTTTAGTTTAAATAGAAAATAATAAATACCATAGAAAGAAAAAGGTAGAGGATAAATAGAAAATAATAAATATGGATTTTAAATATTATCATTGTAGTTAATTGTTCATATATAAATAGTTATAAACATCACTATTATATTTGGTGCTCTAAACGTAGAGTGTGTTATAATAGTCCACTTCACCAATTTCAAATTACATCCAAGCAACCTCTTCAATTTTAGTTGTTGTATTTTTAAACGTTGAATTTTAGTTTTTGTATTTTTAATAAATCTTATTTTTTTAATCAAAATTGGCTAAATAACAATAATAATCATGTAAGTCAATATAACTTTTGAATTTTTCAACATTTTTGGTGAAAATACTATAAATAACAAAAGAAAAAAGTAAAAATAAATCAACAATATAGATAAATTTAAGATTTATTGAAATTGACTACAACTTGACATTTAAAAGTAAATGGACTAAAATTTAATAAACTTCAAACCACATTGTGTGAAAAGAAAATTAATTTATATAAGGCTAAAATACTATTTTAGTGAAATTGGCTCAATTTTAATCCGTTTCAATTGTCCCATTTTAGTGTTATATTTACGATAAAGTTATATTTAGTCTTTCAAAATTAATTTTTATCGAGATTGATGAAATAATAACAATAATTTTAATGCAAGAAAATACAATATGTGTTTTTTTCTTCAAAATTTATAACAAAAATGCTAACAGACAACAAAATTATTTTTAAAAAATAAAAAATAAACTAGTATTGAAGACTAAATTGGAGATTTATTGAAAATATATAAACTAAAATTAGACAATTATAAGTACACCAACTATATTTAGGGCAAAATAGTATTTTTAGCCTTAATATATATAACTATGATTATCAACTTTGGAGGTTGATTCAAATAAAACATTAAACTAATAATTTTCTTAATTAAAACATTAAACTAAGTTTTATAGGTTGAGACAATTAACATTTTGAATTAATAATTTTTGTGGTTGAACGAAAAAAATTTCTCTATTTATTATTATTTTTTTTAACACATCCTTTTTTCTTGTTGTATTGATTATTTAAATTTTGTTAATATCTTTCCGTTGAGATAGAATGTTTCTTTATTGAATTTATATTTAAAAATATCACAATCATAAATACGAAAGTGAAGATTTGAATTCAAAATATCTAATTTAGATAAAAACAAGTTTAACATCTAAAATTGACCACAAGAATGTTGTATTATTCCAATGGGAATAATATTATGCAAAGTTATGGGTACTCGTACTTGCACTATATTTTTTAATTGCTTTCTTTTTTTTCGATAATCCAATTTACTTTTCAGTAAAGGTCTTCAAGATCCTTGTGCCTAATGGCAACCATCTCAGCTCCTCAACCTTTGCTTAAAAGTTGCAATAAAGAAATCAAAGACAAAAGATTATTAAGAGAAAAAGAAATCCGTTATTTTTTCTAATTCTAATTATTAGACAAAATGAATAACCAACTAAAACAAATATTTGACCCTTAAATTTAGTTTAATTTTAATTTGATAGTCATAATTTAAAATATTTAAAATTTGATTATTTTGATGGGATTGAATCTCATGAATCTTCTTCTGTTGCTTCTAAGTTTCCATATTCAAACGTTGGCCATGTTAAAAAGAAATAGAAGAAGAAGAAGAAAATTTTCGAGTGGGTAAAAGGAATGATTTAAGAAGGATTTGAGAAGTTAAACTAGAAATGGCAAAGGCAGCGTACATTTACTGAATTGCCCTTGATGCCTCGTACAACAAACGTCACTCACTGGGACCCACAAACACAACCTTCTCCTGCCTCGCCCATCACGTGGTCCCCACGTGAGATGAAAATGACCGAGCAGCAGCCAAAACTACTCCACAATTACCACTATGCCCCTCTCCTATTGACCCTTGTATGTCCTACAAAAACGAAGCCCACTTTTTTACGGGTTTGCCTTTTTTGCCCCAAATTCTTTTAACAGGATTTAAATGTGAGATTTTTATTTATTTACCTTTTTATGGATATTTATGTTTCTATTATTATTCTTTTTTCACGTTGAGGTTAAAATGCTAAATTTGGGTCCATTCGATGGGGTAGTTTTAGAAAAAAATTAGGTGAAAAAAGTACTTTAAAAAAAATTAGGGAAAATGAGTATTTTTTTTGTCTTTATATGAATAAAGAACGATCAAACTGAAGAGAAAAGTGAAGTATCGTTGGTTTTGACGACATTATGATATTTTCTTTAATGTCTGTTTGAATTATCAAACTTACTAGGAATTGAGACAACACTTTATGGGAAGGGAGCTCTCTGTCACTTTTCTTGTAAAGTTCCGATGTTCCTGTAAAGCTATGATCGAAACTTTACGGAAAAAGTGACAGAGAGCTTTTATTCATTTTCTTCTTGTGACTTGAATTCCTTGTAAGTTCTCCTCTTTGTTTCTTTCGTTCCTAACATTCCTATTTTTCCGTAAAGTTATCTTTATTTAAGTTTCTAAAATTAAAATAATAATTTCTAGTAAGTTTCTGTCTATTTTCCCGATGAAAATGATACCAGGAAACTAGTACCAGAAAAATAGGGAATTTCTTTTTAATATTAATAGTTCAAACTTACATTATAAAAGTAATTTTTTTTTCAAAAAAAAATGGCAGAATGCCGTCAACTCAATTCTTTTTCTTTCAGTTTGATCGTGACAGAGAGTGTAACATTCGGGTAACGACAAAAAATACTACCCTTTTTACCTAATTTTTTTTTCCAAACTATTCCTTTTACCTAATTTTTTTTAAGAAAGGTACTTTTTTTTAATTAACTTGCTAAATTTGGATTTTTAAAGATTAATTAAGAATCATAAGGGTTAAATTTAACTTTTTAAAAGTATAAAAATTAAAATAAATAATTTTTTTTTGTCGTTTTCAGAGTAAATTGTGGAGCTTTTATGTTGTTTTGGACTTTTTTTTTTCTTCTTCTATTATTGCAGTTTGAGTAATAAGAAGAAAAAAAAAATCCAGTTTGATAACGTTCTTGTTTCTTGTTTCTCTTTCCCAATTTCTTGTCCTCTATTTGTTCCTTTTTAAGAACAAGAGACAGGACTATATTTGATAATTGTTGTTTGTTTCTTATTTATTGGTTTTTTGTAACAATATAATATAAAAAAAAGAAGATACATCATACATTAAACATCGAAAAAGATATTATCAAAAGTTTATGTCATCTAATAGATCCTTCATATGTTGTCCAAATTTGATCGACATTGTCATCTCTAACTCGAGTCATTAGTCTTATATAATGTCGAGTCAAATTGAACTTAATTATATAACTATGTAAACGTCGTGATTGGAAAATATTAAAATTAAGCTAAATGAATGTCTTAGTCAACAAAATTTATATATTGCAAAATTCTACTTCACTTCAAATATACTAAAATTAGTAGAATTATGATATATAAAGACACATATTATAAAATTTAATACTTAAAAGTTGAAATATAATATATATATATTAAAAATTAAAATAATATATAAATTTAAATATCGGAAAATTTTAGAATTCAAAATTAAAATAAAATATAAATATAAGAAATATTTTTGTAAATAGCAAAATTAATAAATGAAATATAAAAGATGGAAACAAGTATAACAGGAAAAAAGTGTCCTTCTTGGAAGTTGAAATTTCAAATTTAAAAACATTAATATAAATATTAAAAATTAAAATAATATTTAAATCTAATATTGAAAAATTTTAAAATTCAAAATTAAATTAATATATATATATAGCAGAATTATTTTTGTAAATAGAAAAATTAATAAAATAAATACATAAAATATAAAAGATGGAAACAAATATAAAAGAAAAAAGTGTTATATTGGGAGTTGAAATTTGAAATATACAAAAATTAATATAAACATTGAAAATTAAAATAATATACAAATCTAAATATTAGAAAATTTTAAAATTCAAAATTAAAATAAAATATAAATATAGTAGAATTATTTTTGCAAATAACAAAATTAATAAAGAAAAAATAAAAACAAAGAAATGTAATGAAAAAACATATTCTTAAAAATATAAAAAAATTACTTCAAGTGGGATTTGAACTTATGATTGGCAGAAGGAAGTTACTTACCTAGGCGCCTGATATGAATATACCAAAAATTGATAATAATTAATTGTGAGAACGGTAAGATAGAAACAGAAACAAAAACAAGAGGAACTATTTTTTGCTGTTTTCTATTTTTTACCCATTTTTTAGAAATGTTTCTCAAAATTTAGAAACAACAAACGGAAGCAGTTATCAAACGAGTTTATTTCGTAAAAATGAGAACAAAAATAAGAAATAAGAAACAGAAACATTATCAAATGAGTTGTGAGGGATCATACTTTTGTTGGATTTGTGAGTTTTTTTCAACTTTTTTTTACTATTTTTTTTTTATGTTAGATCTATTACTTTGCGATTATTTCATTTTTTAAAAATACTTACTGAATTTATGAAATACTTTATTCATTTATTCTTTTCAATGGAGTTTGAGTTTTCAAATTTTTGCATTTTGTTTAGTATCACAGTTTTGTTCATGATAGTTTTTGTGTTAGATCTATTCTTTTACTATTATTTCATAATATATTTTTTTGTACTTGTTGAATTTATGAATATTTTAATTATGAATTTATAATATTAGATTTTTTTTAATAATAATAATGTTTATGTTGTCCATGAAAAAAATTAGATTTTTTAGGATTTAGGGTAATTGTCTTGAGTTTTATTTTATTTTATTTTTTAGTACAATAATTACTAATTCAAATCCACCTCCCTAATTTAATTTAAGGTTGTCACGGCCAATTTAAATTAATAATTATTAATAATTAGATTATATATTAGAGTTTGTTGGATTGTTTTCAAATATAGAAAAAAGAACTAAAATATTTATAAATATAACAAATTTTTATTGTCTATCTACAATAGACTACAATAGACTATTATATGTATCATGATAGACACAGATAGTAGTCTATCATGATCGGTCTATCATAGATAAGCTGTGATATTTTGCTATTATTTGTAAATATTTTCAACAGTTTTATAATTTAAAATAATTTTTCGAGTTTATTACTAATATTAATTATATTAATTTTGTTTTAGTAATTAGGGTATGATATTAACTTATCTAAATATTTAGTTATGAAATGTTTGACAAATGATTAATTCTAGTTAGATAATGAGTTAAATTATTGGTTTTAGGTTTACAAATTAATAGAAAATTATCAACAGACAACCGTATAACATTAAGAAAATGATAACCTTTTGGTAAAAAATTTTAAAGAGAAACTAGAATAAAATTATTTATTGTTGCACGCAAGCGTAGTTACCTAAACTTGCCGAAACGGCTGCGGCGACAATGACACACGTATAAAGAAAGTTTTTACTATCACCACGACCACAATTTTGAAATTCACATGCAAGTTCCAGTAAATAAACCACTCTAGCAATTCAAATTCTTTCTAGAGTGGGACAACCTACAAGTTTTCTAAAAAATGTAATTAGCAAATGTTGATCGTTGTTATGCCATGGAAGATCTACTGCTTTGAAAGTAAAATTCGGGGGCGACCATGGTGGTAAATTGCAATTACCGGTTGCTCTCCAAGGTTTACTGTAACAACCCGACTTCCTAGGACTTGCACTAGTTCGTCACTATATGCATGCATATATCTAAAACGACTCATTTTCATAATTTTACCAAAAAATCAAAATAACTTTTTGATTAAAATAAATATCTTTTGCAAAATTCAAATAACTGAAAATCTTTGATCGGGGTAGTCCTTGTACAATTTTAATAAAATAGAAAACTCGCATAAAATATCTGACGGTGAGAATGTTAAAAGAAAAGAAAAAACAAAATTCTAAATTCAAATGACATAACCAAAATTCTTAAAGATGAAAACATAAAATCTCTTGTACGGAAGCATCTCAAGGTTTTTTCTCATCATTCGCCAAGGTGTCCTTTCGCAGAATGAGTACAAAATAGGCATAGGCATACGCATACGCATAAGTAGTGAACCCGGAGGCATGTATAGAAGCATAAGTAGCGAACCCGGAGGCATGTATTGAAGGTCATAGTCATAAACATAAGCATAGGTGGTCAGTCATAAACATAAACATAGGTGGTCAGTCATAAACATAAATGTAGGTGGTGATTCCGAGAGACATCTCGTAATCATAATCCTAATCATAATTAGTGTACCCAAAAGTTCACGTCAGTAGGAGTTTAGGGCATGATAAACGGGATAACAATCACTATAACATAGCAGTCATCACTAACATAATCCAGTCCATACAATAACCATAATTCGGTTAATAAATAATCATAATTCAGTCAATAAGTAACCATAGGCTTCAACATAGACTCAACAGTAAGTCCCTTACTTGAGGATACGCTTGAAAGCGACCAAAGCTAAAGCCAACCAAAACACCCAATTCTTTTAAGCGACCAAAGCTAAAGCCAACCGAAACACCCAATTCCAAATTCCCAACCACTAGCTCTTGCAATCTCGACCTTCTACGAAGCCCCTTTGAAAATGGATCTAAGAACCAACCTAACCAAAACACCAAATTCCGAATTCCCAACCACTAGCTCCTCCAATCTCGACCTTCTCCGAAGGCCCTTCGAAAATGGATCTAAGAACCAACCTAAGGGTATCACGGACTATACCAACAAAATAGATACGCAAGAGAAGTCAACAAGTGGACCAAATCTTTTACCCAAGGTGCAACTGCAAAGTCATCTTCCATAACCAATGGGTCTAACCAAAATTGACTCTTGAATCTAAAACCCAAACTCAATGGGTAACAACAATTAAAACCAATACTAATGGGTATTCACGAACTTACAAGATAATCACAACGTAACCCACGAAAAGGGATGATTCTGACTAAGCAGAGTAGTTGGGCGGCTTTCAAATGGCAGATCAAAACCCATTGAATTCAAGATTGGCTTATATATATATATATATATTTCCTTAAATTCTCTTTCCCTTTCCTTTTCTTTTTCCAAAACCCTAAATATATATAACTTTTCTTTTCCTTTTTCTTTTCTCAAAACATACGCAACTTATTTAATATAATATTCCTTAACCCATCAAATTAAATCTTTTCCAACCACACTTAATAATTTAATTAACCAAAATATCTCCTAACAAATCAATTCCCCAACTTAAATTCAATTCCCACTTATCCTCATATTTTTTAAAAATTAATGAAGTTCTTAAATCTCACCCAATATTAAATCTTTAGGTTAATCCAACTTTTAAATCTCTCCCAAATAAATTCAATTTTCCACTAATTGAATTAAATCAAAATCTTTTATCTCGATTACTTTAAATTGAATTATTTTCTCAACATAATCCAATGAAAACCTCTAAGTTCAAACAACTAACCAAATAATTCAAAATAATTAATTTTTTTAAGAAAAACAAATTACCTGAAAATTTGGGATGTCACATTCTTCCCTCTTTAAGAAAATTTCGTCCTCGAAAGTTCTAATCCTAGAAAAGCTCAGGTACCTGGACCTCATCTCATCCTCTCGTTCCCTTGTCGTTTCCTTAAATTCATGATTTTGCCATAAAACCATTACTAGTGTTACGTTCTTGTTATGTCAAGTCTTCACTTCCCTTACCAAAATTTGATTAGAATTCTCCTCATAACTTAGGTTCTCATTTAATTGCAAGGGCTCATAGCCTACTATATGAAATGGATCTGTCACGTATTTTCTCAACATCGAGTCATGAAAAACATTGTGATGGCGGCAACGCCAACCGATAAGCCACAGGACCAATCTCTAGAATCTCAAATGGCCCAATGAAGCATAGACTTAACTTTCCTTCCTTCCAAACCTCAGAACATCTTTCATAGGTGCCACTGTCATGAACAATTTATCACTCACCACAAACTCGAGGTCTCGTCGTCTCACATTAATGTAACTTTCTGTTTGCTCTGTGATGTTTGCATGCATACTCTAAACTTCTGGGTAGCCTTATTCGTAGTCTGCACACTCAGGTCCTTACAGTTTTTGTTCTCCAACTTCATTCTAGTAAACTGGAAATCTGCAACTATCCCCATACAAGGCTTCAAATGGCGTTATGCCACTAATGGCTTGGTAAACTCCATGAGATGCAACTAGAAGTCTCAACTTCCTGAAAAATTTCGCAACATGGCCTCTAGAGTTTCATTCAACGCTCGGCTTGACCATCATTCTATGGGTGGAAGATTTAACTGAACTCCAATTGAAAACCTAACACTTTCTGGAGATACTTCCAAAATTTGGATGTTAAATAAGGGTCTCTAACTGACATAACTGAAACTGGTATCCCAGGAAGTGTGATATCCTCTTTCATATAAAACTAGGAAACTTAAAGTGTTGAAAATCAACCTTACTTTAACTTATTCACTCTGAGAACCTTTGTAAGCTTAGGAAATCATACTCTTTTGAAATATGTATCTGAACTGATTGACCTGGTAAAGAGAAATCTCCATATGTGCAGCAAAATAATTGGCCATACTTGATACAACATAGTCCTAAGATGCGTAGCAAGGAAAATCTGGTCCACTGGAATGCGCTTCTACTTTAGAAGCATTAACTGAGATGCCCATCCTGGTAGCTACATGTGTGAGACACAACATTGTCCAACTAAATCTCATCTTCATTAGATGCCCAACGTGAAGCTTTATACTGCCCAGGGCTATAAAACTTACTTGCTAAACCTTATGTTACTTAGTCTTATAACAATTGCATATTACTATTTTGACCATGCTACGAACGAGTCTGGAAATCTCTTTCATAATAAGGATTCTGAAGTCCTTGGACACTATAGAACATCAGTCAATCTAAAACACATCTCAATAACCTCAAAATAACTATATCCAAAGTCATAATCCCCTAACTTTCGTTAATACTTTCAATGGTGCACCTTTTGACTACTAAAGCCTCAACATTCCATGTCAATAGCTTCTGAACAACCATTGCTACTAACAACTCCACTTTAGTCCATCTCTCTTACCCCTTTTATTTTGGAAAAACTGGAGAAGGTTCTGGTAAGCTCGTTAGGTGCTGGCGCAAGTAGTAACTCCTACCGACTTTAATGTTGAAACTGAGCTTCACAACCAATATTTTATGCAGTTTTTCCACCACCACATAGTGAGGTCCAAAGTTCCAAATGGTATCGAGAGAATCTTTTACACCAAGACCAACACCTAGTAACCACTCATATAATGTCTTCAATCCAAATCATATTCAAGTACTTGAAATTTTGAACACATTAGTTTCCTTTCTTTCCAAAGCAGTCACCTTCCTTAAACACTTTTCTTTAACACCAACACTTAAGGTGTTCTTCTTCCCTTTCCAAATGTGACATAAACTCTTTACGCAAGGTGTAGCTCTACTTACCTTCTCCATAAGTCTTACCTTCTCAACCTAAATTTTCATGTTGTAGAATTCTCCTTCACCAATTGTCATTGCCTTTTAACTCCAAAAGTTTCTCTCACGGTCTCGTTAGCTTAACTAAATTCTTTTCATCTTGACCTTGGTATGGGCAACTAAGTACCTTGAGGTACTTCTTAAGTTTAACTCTTTAGTTCAAAAGCCACATTTTTTTTTCTAAGTTTCAGGTCTTGTTCAAACTATAGGATCGGTATGGCAACTCTAGAGGGGGGTGAATAGGGTTTATTAAAACTAATTTAAACATTTTACTAATATGAGCCCAATTAAGCGAATTAATAAACTCTTTGCAAATAAGTAGTTTAAACAATATTTTTTATGCAAACAAATTCACTTTGAATTAAACAAGAAATTGACAATCACATTTTAAAGCACCCTGTTTAATTCTAATAAAAAGATTGGTACTGAATATAGAAATTTAAGAACAACCAATATAAGCAATTAATTTCAAGAATTAAAAATTACAATTAATTTCATGCAATAAAATATAGTAACAAAAATTAATTGCAAAAATAAAATAGGAGAGGGATCAAACCGTTACAACAACTTTTTTTCTCAGGATTAAGAGCCAACCCATACAAAAATTTGGAAAAACAAAGAGCACATTTGACAAACTCTCTAAATAGAGTGGATTTACAAGTTTAAGCACTTCACAAATAAATCCTCACAATAAAATATATCTCTCTCAAGAATAAGATGAAAAGAAGAAAATTGAAGCTTGGAGAGATAGCAACAATGGTGGCTTGGTGAATTATGGAAGATTGAAAATAATAAGAGTTGTAAAATTTTGGAGAAGATGAAATGTTTAAAAAGAAATGAAAGTGGGTGAAAACCAAATTAATTTGGACCATTGGATCTTTGTAAAAGAAAATTGAATGGTCGAGATTTAAACTCAACTAGCCGTTAGGCACAAACATATAATAATATTAAATTAATCTTTTTAAAAAGTAACTAGCCGTTAGACATAAACATATATAATAATATTAAATTCATCTTTTTTTTTTTTTTAAATTTATTTTCTTTTTAAAATCATTTTCTTTTTAACATCAATCCAAAAATAAAAAACCCACCAATTGTCACTTCTCCATTGCTTCAAGTGACACCTTTCAATTTGTCCACTTTGATTAAAATAATCTGTCACGTCATCAGCTCGAGATTTTTCCATTAAACTTGTTTCGGTCATATCTTCTTCGTTTGAACTCCTATTTGAGTGATTCAAATTGCATTGGAACCGTTGTTTCAAGCTCCACACAATAGACACTTCAAAACACTCAAATGGTTAATAAATAAAATAGATTTGTTATCATCAAAACACTAATTAATCAATCCATTAAAATTAGTTAATTTGAGATTAAGGGCCAAAAAGCCAACAATCTCCCCCTTTTTTACGATGACAAACAACTGAAGAAAAATAAAACCCAAAGTGTTGTGCTATATAAAACATAAATTTAAATTGCAATCAACACACATACATAATTTTAGTTCACTTGTAAACAAATGATATATTTCAATAACAACAATTCACAATTCAATAGCAACAAAGATATTGAATACTAACATACTTTCATTTTTCTTATTACCTCTCCCCTTTTTGGAATCAATCAAAAATAACAATTAAGAAAAATAAGCAATGACATGAAAGTTTTCCTTAAAAAACATGAACACATAATTTTGCAATTCTTCTCCTATCAACATGTCCTTTAAAAGAAATACAACAAACAACATTGTAAATTTAAGAGGCATTACAAAGTATCAACCAAACTTAAGATAAAAACCAATTTCACAGATTTCTTCCCCTTTTAAAATCAATTGAATACTCCCTCTTAATAAGGGACGAAAAGACATTTAACACATATCAACTTGAAGGTAGAAATATCAATTAAATTTTTTTAAATTAAAATTTATTTCAAAGATAATTACTCCCCTTAAAATGATAAACAATATGGATAACTCCCCAAAGAGGATAAACTATATACATAAGAGGGACACACAACAATAAACTAATATGTAGGAATCAATTTCATTTTAACATGAAATTCATATATAAATTAAGTGAAAAGCTCCTCCTAAAAATATGAATGCTCATTCTAATAAAAAATATCAGTATATGCCAAAAAGAGATAAAATCAATCAAGTGTAAATCAAACAATTGATATACCAAAATATGCAATATTATAAAATAAACATCAATTGTTGAAAAATAAATAATAACAAATCAACATTAGCAAATTCAATATCACCTAAAGAAAACATTATCAATCAAATATAAGCATGGTAGCATACCAAATAAATTTATACTAATTTTGAAGAAAATGCTACTGGGATCAAGAAACTAAATTCTATAAATACTCCTCTTATTGAAAAGAATTCAACAACTCTTACAAGCAACATTTCTAAGTATGTACTTTTCAAAATAGGACAAACAATATACTCCAAATAATTTTCATTTAACAACATAGTCCATATAAACTATGCATAATTCATGCTGAAAAGGCATTTAATAAAAATTCTTTTCAATTTCATCTAAAGGATACACAATATATCTTAATCATCAAAACCATAACAATCTTTTGCAAGACTCAATATCCTTTTGTTTATATACTTTCCAAGAAAAATACAATGGTAGAACGAGCATCTAAATTGCCAAAAAGCCAAGTAATAAGCCAGAAAGGCAGATATCAAATAGATGGATATGTAATCATTTTTCATGACATTAAATCCAATAAGAATGCAAGAAACCATATTCAAACATTCTAAACTCATTTAGGAAACGTAATTCACATAAATATACTAATAGAAATACTCAATAATTCAAAAAATAAGAGTTACCAAAATAAGTCATTTCCTTTCTTGGATTCAAGCAAGCCATACTAGTTGCTCTAATTTGAATCAATTCCGCAATTGAAGTCCAGCAACAATTGTTTCTTGAATCACACCTACAAATAAAACTCAAACAAAAGATTTTGGTACCCATTTCTTGGGTCATTCATTGTTAGTTAGCGAGGATTTTGGAACCCATTTCAAATTAGTTCCAACATTACTATAATTCATTCTTCGCAAATAATAAGTATCAATTTTATGACCAATTTCGCCACAAGAATAACATACAACAGTAAGCAAAAATTTCTTTTTAACTAATTGATTTTGCACTACCTTTTTCTTAAATAAATTCATTCTTTGAGCATTTTCAATTTGAAACAATTTGGTCTAATATGACCTTTAACTCTACAAAAATGACAATTAGGTACAAATTTTGATTTCACATGCATATCTCATGACCTTTAACTCTACAAAAATGACAATTAGGTACAAATTTTGATTTCACATGCATATCTCTAACATTTCTATGATTAGGCACAAATTTAGCATTATGCATACATTTTGATTTTTCATGAGCATGGCTAGGTGCAAACTTTGATTTTCAAGCATAGGCCTCGTTTTTTCATGCTTATTAACAAGTTTCATATTATGAGCACATTTTAATCTAGCATGAATTTGTTTAGGCACAAGATTTGATTTTCCATGAATATTTCTAGATTTTTCATGTTTTAGAACAAATTTAGATTCAACAAGATTAGGCACATTGGGTAAAGCACCTTGAGACAAACAAGGGGTGACTTTAATAAAAGTATTACTCTTAGAAGTAGATGGATTATTTTCATTGACATAGCCTAATCCCTTTTTGCCATTAAAAGATTTACCCGTAACAATAATTTTATCCAATTTGTGTGCACCAATGGTCAATTTCTTAATAAAATCTTTTGCAATTTCAAGCTCTTTAATAGCAACTAATTCTTTCTCTTTAAACACATGCAACGGATTGTTTTTCTCATCAACATCACATTCAAGAAATTTAATCTTGTCAACAAAAGAAATCTTCTCATTTTCTAATGCTATATTGCTAGTTTCCAAATTAATAATTTTATTTTTCAAACTAGCAATTTTATCATTTAATTTGATCTAAATTTCTCATTTTCATTTCTCAAATCATTCAATTCAACTTCCACTTCACATGATAAAGATTTGAGTTTATCATTCTCTTTTTCAAGAAACTTGATTCCATCATTCAAGGCAAATTTCTCATCATCACCAAATGTACCAACATTCAAAACATCAATAGTTGCTCCATTTTTCAAACAAGCATGTTCATCCATCAAAGATTTGTTTTCAATAATTAAGCTTTTATACTTCTTCGATGATTTTAAATATTTAGAGCTAAGTTTTTCTAAATCATGTTGCATATTTTCAAAAACATCATACAATTCATCATAAGAGGGAGATTTTTGATTTACCTCATTTTTGTCACTTTCATATCTGGAATCATTATCCGAATGAGCCATTAAGCACAAGGAGGAATCATCACATTTTTCCTTTATCCTGTCATAGAAAATATCTTGATTTTGAGAATTGTAATTCTCCTTCACATCAAATAAATCATTAGTAGTACAAGGAGAATTTTCTACACCATACATGTTATAAAGAAAATTCCAAATATCGTATGCATAATCAAAATGTAAAATTTTATCACATAATTGTCTATCCAATGCACAATATATGATATTTATTGCTTTAGCATTAATAGTGAGCAACTCATTATTCAATTGTAATTTAGATAAATCATGCTCACAAACATACAAAATTTTCAAATCCATAGCAAGCATAAAAGATTTCATTCTATTTCTCCAAACATTATAATTTCTAATATCATCAAAAAATGGGGGACTATCAATAGAATGATTTTCTAAAGTTGTCATAGCTCTAGCACTTCAGCTTTTCAAATAACCTTTTAAAATATCAATAATCTACTTCAAGTACCTAAAGAATATTTGAAAATTAATTTTGTCAAAAGAGCAACCTCTTTTATACCAATTATTTGGGTAAATAGCACAACCAATAGGTATCAAATGAAAAAGCTTTTGACAAAACGTCTGATTAAGAACACGAGCGACCTTTCTCTGATACCAATTGTAGGATCCGTATGGCAACCCTAGAGGGGGAGGGGGGGTGAATAGGGTTTATTAAAACTAATTTAAACTTTTTACTAATGTGAGCCCAATTAACCGAATTAATGAACTTTTTGCAAATAAGTAGTTTAAACAATATTTTTTATGCAAACAAATTCACTTTAAATTAAACAAGAAATTAACAATCACATTTTAAAGCACCCTATTTAATTCTAATAAAAAGATTAGTACTGAATATAGAAATTTAAGAACAACCAATATGAGCAATTAATTTCAAGAATTAAAAATTGCAATTAATTTCATGCAATAAAATATAGTAACAAAAATTAATTGCAAAAATAAATTAGGAGAGGGATAGAGAAAATGACATTGTGAATTTTATAGTGGTTTGGTAAAACCGGCATACGTCAACTTCCCAAGCTCCTTTTGGGTACTTCACTAGAAGTCTTTGACTTTTTCCACGGCTTGGAGTCGAACCGCTACAACATTCTTTTTCTGGGCGCAAGAACAAACCCGATCCTTTCCATGGTTAAGGATCAAACCGTTACAACAACTCTTTTTCTCGGGATCAAGAGCCAACCCAAACAAAAATTTGGAAAAACAAAGAGCACACTTGAAAAACTCTCTAAATAGAGTGGATTTACAAGTTTAAGCACTTCACAAATAAATCCTCACAATACAATATATCTCTCTCAAGAATAAGATGAAAAGAAGAAAATTGAAGCTTGGAGAGAGAGCAACAACGGTGGTTTGGTGAATTTGGGTGTTCGAGTGAAAATTCCTTCACACTTTGCCCTATTTATAGAGTTTGGATGGCAAGCTTAGTGACACACCTTTGCTTCTTAGCTTGACACCTAAGTTCCCACATGTCACCTTGCATGGTAGCCTAGCCATGCGTCCAACCATGTGGTTTCTTGCATAGTGTTCTCATCATGCATCCCGACACCTCCACCTTATGAAGTGTTATGTCCAAGCGAAACCACCTAGCATCTTTTGTCCAACCATGTGTCCAACTTAGTCCCGAGATAGGGACAATGCATCCGAACCTCCCCCACCATGCGTTCGTGGTGTTTTCTTTTAGGGTTTGGTCTCTTTTCTTCCTCCCGACCTTTCTACACTTAACCAAATTTCCTTTCCAAACTCTTCTATGAATCCACAAGCTTTTCCCTATGCGTCCACAAGCCTTTTCCAAGTCCAACACTTAACCAAAATCCTCTTCTTTGAAGAGGTATGCGTCCAACTAGTCTTTGTGTTCCGATACTTAGAAAATTCTTCCTACAAAGATCCTTCATGCGTCCAAGACCCTAGTCATACGTTCACCTCTCCCAACCATGTGTCCAAGGCTTCCATCTTAGCCTTTTGAACTCCTTGATTGCCATCTCATGCATCCATGTGATGTCTCCCGAGGCTATGCTTCCAACTTTTTTCTTTAAGCCTCTCATACTTAGCCATTTTTCCAACAATGCACCAAGTATGCATTCAACCCTTACTTTCCTTCCTTAGGGTTGCTTTTCAACTCTCCAAATCATCCAAGACTTAACCAAAATCTCTCTTGAAAAAGGGTCCATGCATTTACCCTAGATAAGAAAGCACTTCCTCCTCAATTTTACTTTATGCGTTTTACCCTTCTTCCCGAGACCTATGTTTTTCTTCCAATACTTCAATACTTAACCAATTTCTCCCAACTTAAAGTACCATGCGTTCAACCTTTATCATCCATGTGTCGAACATGGTGATGTTTTTCCCAAGAATGTGTCCAACTCACAACTAGCTTCCAACTATGCTTCCAACTCTTCCTTCCAACACTTAGTGAGATTTTCCTCTCATTTTCTTAGGCTATGCGTCCAAGCTAGCCATTCCTATAGCATAGTTGAGTTCTACTAGCATAGTTGTGACACTTAGAAGGATTTCTTTGCTCAAGAGCCACCTTTCAAAGTCCAAAAATTGCCTATCGTGGTTCTCTCCCAAACTCACCTATGGCTTATTCTCAACCCAAAACTCAAGTTGACTCAAACTTTTTGTCCTCCTTCCTTCCGTCTCAACGCATGGTATGCTGCCTCAAAACTTTTCTAACTCCATAGGCTTGTGAACCATGTTTTATCCCCTTTGTCTTAGTTTCTTTTCTTTATAAGTCTTAGCACTTCGGTCAAGGATTAGGATGTCACAAATGCTCTCAGAAAAAAGCGTCATGGCAACGCCATGCTGGCGACGTGGCGTTACCCTGTTTTTGGCAATTTTGTGATTCTTTCCTCTTTTTCACTTGATTCTGGCTTAGTTTGGTTCTTTTGGCTTTCAATTCTTGTTTTCTTTATATTGACCTGAAAACCGCTATTCAACAAGTGAAATCTAATATAAACACCCTTAATTTAAGAGACTAAAAATCACTTTTCAAGTCCTTTTCAATAGTGTGTTATGGCTACACACAAGTAAACATGGCCAAAAGCTTCATTTTTGCCCATGCACGAAACATCGCCATAGCTCTATAATTGTTAACACATTTATTGTTATTATATTATATGCTTGGGAATCAATATTTAAAATAAAAATAATTTCAATTTCATGTCACAAAATATGTTCAACATTATAACAAGTTTAGACAATCTATTCAATCCCTAATTCCTTGACCATATAAAATCTGAGAAACTATTCTTAGTGTTTGTTTCTTGAGCTATTAGTTTTCATTTTGGCTATACAAAATGAAAAAACTAATACTAAATACCAAAAAAAAAAAAAAAATGCTTCGATTGGGTTGTTAGTCTTCACACAAAATGTTTCGCTTGGTCAGTCGGTCTTCACAAAAAATGACATGTATGACCTTCTTCAAAATATATAGACTTGAAAAGCATAATAGTAAAGTCCAATAAGCACAACATGCTCAAAATTAATAAAGCAAATTCATTTGCATGACTTTCAAAATGATATTCAAGACCAACTAAAAAGTACCTAAAAAGTGTCTAAATGACACTTTAACTCCTAAAACAACTTCAAAATGCCTAAATATGACTTTAAAACTCAAACCAACCTAAAAAGTGTTTAAGTGATACTTTCACCCTCAAAACAACTCAAAAAGTTCCTAAAAAATGCCCAAGAGACTTGTTAACTCCCAAAACAACCTAAATATTTCTTAAGTGTCTTTTTGATATTCAAGACCAACTAAAAAGTATCTAAAACGTGTCTAAATGACACTTCAACTCCCAAAACAACTTCAAAATGTCTAAGTATGACTTTCAAACTCAAAACCAACCTAAAAAATGTCTAAGTGACACTTTCACTCTCAAAACAACTTAAAACATGTAAAACCAACATAAAAGTTCAGCCAAACCTAAGATGCATGAATTGGCTACCATAGCTACAGGATAGCCATAGACATTACAAATCAAGCATATAAAAAGGTATTGTCACACCTTCTCCCGACTTACCCTCCTAACCTGAAAAGAGGCGTGAAAACAGTAGACATCGACTCCTTATGACATTTACTGTCACTTAACTTCCCAAGCACAACTTAACCAAGCATAAATTTATAACTCACATCCAAGCCACAAATGATAATCTCAAAATAAACCTTTATAAAATTAACAACAGAGTTTTATACACAATACCACTCTCTTAGATCTCAAAATGTACAATGCTAGGTCTAAGTATAAAATATTTACAAAGCTAAAAAACTAAACAGCAGATCCAAACGAGTTCGACGAGTAGGCTTAAGCACCGTGGTTTCACTTGCTACTTGAAAAGTAGAAAAAACATTTTGAAAGCATGAGCTAAATAGCCTAATGAGTAATAAGTTTTGAAAAACCTATTTTGGCTTAAAAGCTTAATGAAATCATGCTCGCCATTCAAATAGTAAATCATCGAAAGCTTAAAACATTTGTATATGCTTAAAAAATTTTCTTTAGTTGAGGCGGAGTATTGTCTACGCTGCTCAACGTCAAAAACAACCTTAGTTGAGATGAAATAACTCATCATACCAAACGTCGAATAACCTCAGCTGAGTGGATAAATCTCAATAGTGGCAAATTTCTCTCTATGTGCACATAGGAATTATAATTCACGCTACCCATATACCTTCACCAAGTCTATCGGCATTGGGGACCAATTTAGGCTGCCGAAATGCCTTCTCCCAGTTCTTCAGCATTGGAGATCATATTCAGGCTGCCCAGATGTCTTCTCCCAGTACTTCGGCATTGGGGACCATTTTTAAATAAAAGCATACTAAATCATTTATAAACACGAGTTTAAACAATTTCTCAGAATTTTCAGAACATTTTCAAATAGCATACTTTTTCACAAATTTCAGCATTCTAGAGCATCATGCTCAAAATTATGTAAAAGCATGTTTAAAATCATATTGAAGAAATACATGCTTATCAAATTCAACTCATGCCAGAAATCTCATATTTTCAGGATAAACCAAACATTTATAAATATTGCGAGTATGAATCATTTAAAATGAATTTATGTCACTCACAACTTGTCCTGAGCTATTAATAGGTTGTATGCTTCCTCTAGCTCTTCTCAGCCTAGAATAAATAATCCCTTTGGCAAAATTCCTTTCTTAATATATCTCAATTCATTTTAACTCAAAAAGGCTCACCGACAAGCAAAAATTAGCCAAAATGTCCAAAAATGGAAAACTGCCCTTAGGCGTATCCAACAACCCTGCAACATACTCACCCAGTCAAAATAACCTCAAATGAGTGACAAACCTCGCACAGCACGCTGCCTGTACGCCCAGCAGCTGCCTCGCACACACAGCCCCTCATTGGTGGCAGTCTCCGCACACCAACAACTGAAATAACCTTAAAAAAGGTAGGGCAGCGTGCGTCTGTGTCGCTCGCGTTGTCGACCTGCGTCGCACGTCCTTGTGAGGTTAGCAAAACGTGTCTCGCTCAACACCTGCGCGCACACAGCACCACCCTCTGCACACTAGCGACACCTCTCACCCCTCTATGGCCTGCACACAACACCAACACATCCTGCCCATTAGCATGCACACCTGCATGGCCTGTGGCGTGTCAGCCTACCTTCTAGACGTCCAAATTTTTTCAAAATAACCTCAAATGAATTCTCACCTTCGACCACAGCCCATGCCTAACTGCATGTATAACCTCTCCAAAATCACCTGACAACCTTGAACCCACTGCCTTCATTTCTAGCTGTCAAAAGTAATATTTCTAGTAAGAATTAGAGTTTTCTTCCTCTTACAAACTTGTAGATAAATCCCTTGGCTAACTTCAAAATTTTAGCTCCTAATTTTTTTTCTAGTATCCGATATTACCAAATCTTCTCGATTTGCTCCAGTTTACTTGATAGCCAGAGCAAGCTCGAGTTTTTTATGAAATTCGAGTCTTTCCTCACAGAATTTCCTTTTGGAGCCCTCTTAGTAAACCTAGACTCAATTTGGGAGAATTTGGGAGAAGAAAATCACAAATAGCATGAGCAAATTACACACACCAACCTTTTCAGCTGACCCTTCTATTTATAGAATTTTTAGAATTCTGCATGCAAACTCCCAGCTCGCCACCACATGCTTGCATGCATGCCCATGCCACACTTAACTTCATATTGACACTTAATCTGGCTTGCTTAACACTTAAGTTTAGACTTTGCTTAATTAAGAAGAAATGGTGGATGCATCAAGACCTCCTCCACGCATCCTTTTGAGGTTAGTTGGCTTCCTTTCTCGGCTACCACTGCACACAGGCCTCTTGGTCGTCTTGGTTGGATACATAGCTTCCCAACGCAACCCCCTTACTAACCTCAACCAACACATAGCCAAGCTCATAAATGCAGCACCCTTCCTACTAACCTTAAATGCATAGCCAAGCTTGCCCAACGCACCAACCACTTGCCAGTGCACCAACCATGGACGCATGCCTCACTAAGCCAACGCATCAACCCTCATGCTTGGGGCTCTGCTACCACCTAGCCAACCCTTCTTGCCGGCCACACAAACACTCATGCTAAAGGCTTTCAGTTACCTCTCTTTCAAACACCTGCCTACTTTGCTTGCCATCTTCCAAAGATCAAAAGTTGGGCTTGCACTTAATGCATGTGTAACAACCCCAAATCGTTGAGGTAAATCCTCCTAGTAAATAAATTTAAGTTATTATGTATGAAAGGGAAAATATAGTTATTTATGTGTATTCATGCATTTATTTAAGCTAAGATGGAAAGTTTCAAAATTAGAGTTAAAGGAAATTTTTGGGATTTGGTAAAGGATAATTTTATTTTGGGGCAAGTAAAATCAAGTGAATAAATTTGGTAGGATTGGAGTAATTGAAGGAGATCTTAGTTTGTAGAAGATTTTATTTTATTTGGTTGGAAAAAAAAAGGAAAAAGTGGAATGAATTGGAATTAGGGTTTTGTTATAAATAAGCTCCTCGATTTGTGTGCCAATTAATAAAAAAAAAGGAAAAGGAAAAGAAATTCTCTCTCTCTCTCTCTCCCTCGCGCCGCCCCCCCTCCCTCTCGATTTTCTCCTTTTTCTTCTTCTTCTTCTTCATCCTCTTCTTCTTTTTCTTCTTCTTTTTCTTCTCCTTCTCTCCCTCGCGACGCCAGCAGCCGCCGCCTTCTTCTCCTCTCCCTCGCGACAGCAGCGCCGCCGCCGCCTCCTTTTCCTTCTCTCCCTTGCGACAGCAGCGCCGCGCCGCCTCCTTCTCCTTCCCTCCCTCGCGTCGCCGCCGCCGGTTCTCTCTCTCCCGCGCCGCCGGTCATTCTTCCTCTGCGCCGCCACTGCCGTTTGGTCAGTACCGCTGCCGCTTCAGTCAAATGCTCGCCTGATTACTCGTCACCGAACCGGTAACGTTTGGGTGAGTAACTCGGACCCAAGGAAAAAATTTGTGGCATGGTTTAGTAAACTATTGGGGATTTAGACTTATGTGGTTAAAATCTCTTAGGTGATCGGAAGTTGCGTTGGGTAAAAAGGATTGGAGGCAACTGCGAGTTAAGCCACGTTTGGGTAAGAACACTTTTAAATTTACTTGGAATTAAATTGTGGTGGGACTAGACTTGTGGACTAACCTAGGTTGGGGAAATTCTATTCACAGTTGTCCAGGAATTTTGTAAGAACTGCCGTGTGGATAATTTAACATAATTGCTCAGGTAAGTGATCTTACTACCTGAACCGCCTTCTCGCCATATGTTAGTTGCCATGATGTAGTAGAATATCTAAGCCCATGTGATAAAGTATGCTTGTATGAAATTCCCATGTCTAAAGGATTTATGTGAATGATAATGCATATGTTTGTACTATGAGATGTTTATGAACAGTACTGTTAATGTATAAATTTATGGAATGGAAGGAGTGCGAATTTGTTTGAGCAGGTATGATGGGTAGTGGTAACTCCCCTACGTCGGTTGGATGTTCACTAGAGGTTGTGGTCCTTCGTGGTCACTAGAGGATGTGTTCCTTCGGGTTCACTAGAGGTTGTGGTCCTTCGGGGTCACTAGAGGATGTGTTCCTTCGGGTTCACTAGAGGTTTGTGTTCCTTCGGGTTCACCAGAGGTTGTGCTCCTTCGAGTACACTAGAGGTTTGTGTTTCTTCGGGATCACCAGAGGTAAGAGTTCCTTTGGGGGCTCCAGAGGTTTGTGGACATCCAAAACCAACTGGGCGAGTATAACCAGTTCTCTATAAAAGTATGTTAGATATGCATGTCTTATGGTTGATGCACTTAAAGGACTTAGGTGCCTAGCCCGGCTCCAGTAGTGGGGTCACTTACTGAGTAATATAATTGCTCATCCTTTCATCTAATATTTTTTTTCAGGTAAGGGAAAGAACATGCTGGCGAATGACAAGAGGAATCCTTAATGGCTTCACAGGACCTGCAGTAGCTTCTGCTTAGTACTGCATGTTTTAATGAGTTTTGTTAAATTGTCAAATTTTGTTTTGAGACTTGTCTTTTATTTTGTATGTGGATTCCTGTTCATGAAATTTTATTAATTTTTACTAGGGGTACCCCGAACCAAAATTCTCTTTTATATGTTATGCATTGTTTTTCTTGGGTTTAAATAAATAGAAATTTCCATGGGAAGCATTGTTTCTTTCTTACTAATCCGCACAATGTCTTTCTTGAAAATTTGCACGCATTGAGTAATGGTCCGTTTAGATTGTATTAGTCGGGTCGTTACAGCATGAATTGGCTACCATAACTACAGGATTGCTACAACATAATTTTGAACTTTAATTTTAAAAAGCAAATACCTAAGTATTTGAAGGTCCATCCCCTCTATATCCTTAGCACCAAACTAAGAGGACTAGGCTCATCAAGTGGATTATTGTGTGAAGAGGTTGTAGATAATACGTCAGGTCCCAAGACACACTACGAATCCACAAACAACATCAGTTACAGTCCCTTAAACTTAATAAAACAAACTAGAGTTCCATTTATTAACTTCTACTTTAGAAAGAACAAAACAAACATTTTGTTCCTTCTCGCTTTACTCAAATAAAAATTTCTAAAAGTTATATTAAAATGAATTAAGATTAACTAAGAATTTTGCAATAGAAGTGGAAGTGGAAATGGAAGTGGAAGGCCTCATCAGACAATGCAACTATTAAGTCTTATCCAAATCCTAAAAATAAACAAAATAATCCGACTATATAGCCCACAAACTTTCAAATGGAAAAATAAATTGAAAATGGAGTATTAATTTGTATACAATGGCCAACAACGAAAAGTTTCAATTTTGTTTTCAATCCTTATCGATGGAAACCAGATAAGAAAGACCTTGTGAAAATTGGGCTTAAACCGCTTGTCCAATTGACCGTGCTTGTGGTGAAAAGAATCATCACACTTTCGCTTCCCTGGAAATTTCTCCGAATACAATGTCATGTTGGAATCCAGAAATATCTCCATTGATATACGAAAACGCAATAATAAGATTTCTCGACAGAAATGGAAGAAGGAGAGGATTACAAGCCCTAGAATTAAATAAGGAGGAGATCAAATTTAGAGTGGAAGTTGTCATCGACGCTTGGCGGGGAAGGAGACCGATTGAATCAACATGTGCCGAATTGAAGCTCCCACGTACTTGGTTTTTGTTCGAGAGAAAGAGGAGGATGAAATTACGGAAGCAGTGTTGGGGAAATGGGAAAGAGATGGGGGGCCACAGACGAGCATGATGATGGTGTGGTCAGCGATTTTGAGAGTGACGGCGAGAGGAAGAGGTGGTGTGGTCGGCAATTTTAAGAGTGAGGGTGAGAGGAAGAGGAATCATGAGAGGGAGTGAGAGGAATAAAAATGTGGGAATAAGGGTTTCTACCCACACACAAAGGAGAAGAGGAAAAAAAATTATTTATTTTCTTTATATATATAGTTAAATATTTTCATTTTTCTTCTCCAAATTTTAAATATTTTATCAAATTAACTCCAAAATTCTCAAATCTTTTTATCAAATTAATTTAAATTAGTTATCTCCTCAAATTATCTCAATTTTGGCTCTAAACTCCAAAATTGAAATAAATAAAATCTAAATTATTTAAGGTAATTAATTTAAAAAATTACCTAAAATCGAGATATTATAGTTCTGCGACTAGAGTTAATTTGGAGTGGCCTAGTAAAAAATCAGCCAAAATGCATCCAACCAGGGAGTTGCAAACAGGGAGTACAAAGAGTTACAAACTAAAGTACAACTCCTACATCTAATTCAAAAGAGTCAAAATGGAATTCTAACACTTAAAACTCGCAAAAAACTTGGGTGATTCTTGAAAAGTGCCTAAATAATGCTGAAACTATTTAGAACCTAAGAATAAGAGCTTCCAAGCATTAGAGACAAATCTAGATAACCTTAAATTAGTTTGAAAAAGAATTTAGAGTGTTATACCACTTATTCTTACCCAACACGACTCGAAACTTTGCTGGTTAGTATCTGATTAAATTTAATCATACACATTTGGAGCCGTTATGAAGTGGGTAATTCAAAACTAATGCTGAAACTTTCCCCCTTTTCTTTATTTTCTTTTTTTCTTCCGTCCATTTAATTGCTTGCAAGGTTAACTTTCTATTTTTCCTTCTTTTTTTTTTTTTTTTTTTCTTTGCAATTTCTTAAACCTTTCTTTTCTTTTCTTTAATTCTTTTTTATGTGTTTTTTTTTTCATTCTTTTTTTAACTAACCAATTTTATTTTATTTTTTTATAAAAGAAATATTAACTTTTCCAACACATACCAGTTTCAATTTTCCATATACTCTCTCTTTAGATTATTAGAAACTAAATTGTACTCCATTAAAAAAATATATATTTTAATAACCAATAAAGTCAAAAATAACCCAAACATCAAAATGTTTAAAAGTAGATCTCATAATAAAGCCCAAAAATGATGTCGTCTAACATAAAAAAAAAAAAGACTTGAATTTGGCTTTAAACTTAATTTATCTAACACTATAACTAGTTTTTTTTTTTTCCGTTTCATGCTTTTTAATGCTAATTAATATGAGTCATAGATTGATGACACAAAAAAATAGTCATAAAAGTCGAAATATGAAAAAATACTCATATTTTCTCGCCGAAAACAATTTTTTATTTGTCAATTCAATAACTCTAAAAACTGTCGCTTTTTAATGACTGTTAATTCTAGTCATAAATTGGTGACACAATAAATATGTCAAAATGGTCCAAAAGTTCAAAATTTTCTGTGTTTTTCCACCAAAATCACATTTTTCCCTACATCTAATGACTGTTATTTACAGTCATGAATTTGTGACACAAAACAACAGTCATGAATTTCAAAAAATCCGAAAAACTCTATTTTTTCTCACAAAAGAATGCATGATTTTCGCTTTAATGACTATTTTTGTTCTTTCTTTTCTATTTTTGCCACTGTTCAAGAGTCAAGAAAAGTGGTTCTTGTTGTAGTGAACTAGCTTGGGTTTGCTCAATGTTGTGTGAGAGGAAAAAAGAAAATAAGGTGGGAGGAAAGAAAATGTGGGGAAAAAGAAGAGAAAAATGAAAAAAAGAGAGGGAAGAAAATTTGGGGAAAAATAAAAGAAGGACAGGGTTTTTGGCCTTACACATTGCATGGGGAGAAGCTAAAAATGTTTGCCCATGCTCCTTGCGTGGGGAGAAACTAAAATAAGCGTCGGCAAAAATTCAATTTAATGATACAAGGAAAAAGAGGGCGAGGTACAAGGAAAAAGAAAAGAGGAAGTTGTATGTCGAAGAAGAAGTTCCTCTTTCCACCAAGAACAAGTATGGTGTTAATTTTCAAGGGCTCCCGGAGTCAAGTACTAAAATTGGTGTTCCTCCCTCGTCAGTCAAACAAAAACGATCCAAACTTGGTGCTTCTACTGAGGAGAAGGGAAAACGAAAGTAAGTGTTTCTGGCTTAACTATGACTGATCTTCTAGGGTAGGGGTAGAAATTCATCCAAGTAGAGATAAATCAACTTCAAGTGACTTATCAAGTCACAAGCATGACTTTAGTGCCCTTCCTCGAAACCCTAATGAGAATGTCGAATTGTCTTCTATTGTGAAAAGGAAGTTAGAGTTACGGAGAGGAAGATTATTACTAATGAGTATAGTGTGCCTGTGTCCAGTAATGTTGATTTGATTTTGTCTAACTCTACTTGTATTGAAAAAGAAAATGTTAGCTTGCCTTGGTCGGCCTTGCTCGATAAGGAAAATGTTGATGTGTCTAATGAGAATGTGTTAGATGAGTTTGTTGATAAAGTTATTTCTGAAACTGTTGCTTCTATCTCAAATCTTCCTAAGTCTAGTGATTTGGACAATGTTGATAAGAATGTTCAGAGTATTATTGCATGTGAGATATTACAATTTGGTGCAGAGGGTGTTGAACCTCTTCCTAAGACATTTGAAATGGTTGAACCTGGAAGTGGTCTTGATGATACTGTTGACAGCTCTAAGGTTACTGAAACTATTAAGGATCAAGAAATTGAAGTCGTTGATGTCTTTGAGTGTGCTACTAGCCAAGAGATTGAAGTCCCTGACACAACTCAAGATGATGAAACTGCATCTAATGAAGTCCCTGACACGACTCAAGATGATGAAACTTCATCTAATGAAGTCCCTGACACGACTCAAGATGATGAAACTGCATCTAATGAAGATGGTGATGAGGATTCTTGCCCAACTAATTTGTAGTCAAAGAAAAATGGAGATGTCAATGATGATGTCGATACTTTTCCTGTGATGTCGGATCATGAATCTGAGAAATCTAAGAAATTTGAAAAATCTCCCTCTGAAGAAGTATCAGATTGGGGCTTCTTAAGGAGCTCTGGTGAGGTGGACACTGATTTTGTTTGAATCACTTGTGGTTCTGTTAAATCCAAATGTAAACAGACTTCCTCATCAAATGTTTCTCTAGTGCCATTAGACGGTATGTCCTTTCACTTTGAAAAAGGTACCAGTCTTTGGAAGTTTGTCGTTAAATGAAATATAGTTATTGAAAAGGGGTTATTTGATCGCACCCGAGAATGTGTTGAACTCATGAAGTTGCTTTTGAATGCCGGCCTAGAACAAACTGTGTTGAACTTAGGGACTTTCTATCCACAACTTGTGTGGGAATTTGTTGTTAATTTGACTACGAATTTTTCAGATCTAGCTAGTCTAGACTTTCAGAAGGTACACATTAGACGACATCAGTTTGTTATTTCTCCAGCTTTAATCAATTAGTTTTTACATTGAAATGTGCCGAAAAATGTGACTGAGCAACGTTCTTCCTTGAGGGATCTTGTGTTGAATTAATTAGAGGTGTCAGGTTTTCATGGCCTAAAAAGGGTCAATTTCCTACGGTTGTTCTGGGCGTGAAAATATGCTCTACTTCACAAGATTAGAATATCAAATTGGTGCCCTTCATCTCACAAGTCAAGTCTATCTATTGCTTTTGCTACTCTCATCTATCAAATTGAAACTTGGGCTCCGTTCAACTATGGGGTATCTGTACTAAATCAGATTAAATGCCATATTGGGTTAAAAGCTCTTAAATTACCCATTTGCTATCCCCAGTTGATTTGTGGCATCCTGTTGTCTAAAAAAAATGACTTGCTTGATCATGATGAGCCTATTGGACCTTCTCCTAGCTCACTTTCGGTTCATTCCAAGGTCCTGCAAGGATATCATGCTCCTAACCTTGACACCTCTGTCTTTGCTCCACATTTGGATGCCCCGAGCAAAGCCTTAAAATTGAATCTTCTTTTGGTAATCATATCCTGCATTTGTTGTCAAATGAATCTCGAGATATTGCTACTCTTATGCAACAACTTCAGGAACGTAAGGCTCAGGTTGATGGAGTGTTATTGGTAATAAGGACTGTCTAGTCTCGCTTTGACGAAAGTTCCTCTTCTCACAAGAGGGCTTGATATTTTTAAGCCAGAAAGGGGAAGATGATGTTAAATGGGGGAGCAACTTGCTTGAAGTAGTGTTTGGTGGAAGTTCTTTTCTTTGTGTGTTTGAGTTGGTGTTTGGTTGGCTGGAAGACTTAATCTATTTGTTTCGTTTTTGTAAAGACTTTAAGACCTATACTTATTAAGATGTCTCAATTGTGTTAGGATTTGCGCCCTAAAGCCTCGTAATTGATTAGTTAATTAATTTAATTATTAATTATGCAATATTAATTTATCCATTAACGAAAAAATCCAAGGTTATTGCATGAAGCCTTGAAAATGTATGTAGCTGACATACGGGTGAATCATGTTTAAGGAATAATCTAAAGGTCTATAGTATATGGATAAGGTTGGGTGCCTTATCTTGTGACACTATGTATACGACTCACTTTGTAATAGTTACAAATAGTTTGATCCAAACCGTTCATGTAGAAATATGTGAATGGGGTATCCTATACAAAGAGTTTGTATAAGACCAGACTGCGGAATATTTAATCTCTCTTTGTAAATATGTTAATTGATGAGATTAATTAATATTTTATAGGATGATCATGTGTGACTTGATTTTAATCCTGAGTGACTTATGAACTTTTGTCTGTGAGATCGATTCTTTGATTTGCATGGGTGAGAGTCGCCCGAGTTGCCGACTCAATAAGCCTACCATTTTGGGGATTTTACTAAATGAGGAGCTAGGATTATAACTTCATAAGATGGAACTCACTCCTTCCCAGGTAAATAGATGAGTAACTCCCTTAAGTGATGATTTCGGGTCTTAAACAAGGGGCCCACCCTCTCATTGGCCCGAGAGAGACTTAGTTTATGGTTGGACCATAAACAAATTGTTCATTAGGGAAATCAGTGGGACTTGATAAGAGGTAATTACAAGGGTAGAACGGATATTTGACCTAGCTGTAATTATGAACAACTCGTGAAGGATCAACTTGTTTATACTAATTATATCCATGGACACAACTTGCTCTACAGTGCATAAGAGTTCAACCTGTACTATGACTTAATTGAAGTCAAAATTATCATCCTCAAAGTTGTGTTGAGGGATGTTGACGAGGATTGTTAGGTCGAAGTCATAAACTCAAGATAAAGTTTTCGTACTTCATCTCAGTTTGGATTTGTAGATTTTCTTGATGGAATAAAACTCAAAGGATTTGAATAGATCTACAAAAAAGACCTACGTGTGTAGATAAGAAGATTTAGATCTTCAAAGTAAGACTTATGGCAAAAGGGTAAAACCTACTGAAAGAAATTAGACTACGGGTCAATTTTCTCACTTGTTGCCATAATCGAGTCTTTTGCGCATTGTTCATTGTTGTATATGAGATATGTAAAATGAATGTTTAGATTCTTTATGAAAAGAATTTAAAGAATGCATCTACACAAACAAACTAAAGAGTTCAACTTTCAAAGATCAAATGCAAAGAGTTTGCAAATTTGTATAGGTTCATTTGAGAGATGAATCAGACAATTAGATCTTTGAATGTAAGGTTTGATAAGAATTGGCCATAACCTATGACTTTGAACAAATATTAATGATCTTATATATACAAGAGAGTCATTAATTGACAAGTGAATATTTCTCATGTTTTATGTTAATGGTGTATTACTCATTATGAATGATGTAATATAACGTAAAAATTTGACTACCTAACCAATTAAGGACATAATGTGAAGTTTATCTCAATCATCTTACATTTACAAAATGTTTGTCAAATATTTGATGCATAACTTTAAAAGAATGATAATGTATCATTCAAAAGTGAAGTTAAGTCTAAGGAAGAGTATCCTAAGACATCTCAAGTGTTGAGGACATATGATTAATTATCTTCTCTCAGTATGAGATAATTAATGCATAAATGAGACTTAACATGCAATTTGTTGGTTATATTAGTTATATCAATGGTGTGATCGTTGAGTAGAAAATTAAAAATTTTCTCAAAGTATCTATGGATAATGAGAAATTTTGTGTATGGTGTTAAGAGTTGATCTTTCATAACATACATTGAGTCTTACAAAGATTTAGAGAAATCTATGGTAAGATAAAATTTTATCCTATGTGGTGGAGATTGGTACACAATACATTTGTTTTTAGCTGTGAAGCCAAACTTTGTGTAGCCATAAAAATATCCTTATAGTTCTGAAAGTGTTTTAGTTCTAATTTAGTCTATCACTTTTTATGAGATAATAGTGGTGCAAAGGCTAAGACTAAGGATATTAGTAGACACCAACTTCTACGATAAGGCATATTGAGAGAAAGTATCATGGTAGTGACCAAGATGATTTTGAATGACATATGGTTTGATTTATGTAAAAAGAATTTCTAGGCTAAAGTGTATGAGAGTCACCTAGAATATCTAGGACTACGAGACATATCTTTTCTTCACTAGGACAAGTGGGAGATCATGTTGGGTATAGAGTATGCCCTAGGATACATGTCTTACCAGCTTTAGTGTAAGTAGGAGATTGTTGGGATTTGCTCCCTAAAGCCTCGTAATTGATTAGTTAATTAATTTAATTATTAATTATGCAATATTAATTTATCCATTAACAAAAAATTCCAAGGTTATTACGTGAAGCCTTGAACATGTATGTAGCTGATGTACAAGTGGATCATGTTTAAGAAATAACCTAAAGGTGTATCGTATATGAATAAAGTTGGGTGCCTTATCCTAGTGACACTGTGTATACGGCTCACTTTGTAATGGGGAGCTAGGAACATAACTTCACGAGATGGAATTGACTCTTTCCCAGATAGGGTAAAGTTTTGAGTAGTTCCTTTAAATGCTGATTTCAGGTCTTGAACAAGGGGCCCCACACTCTAATTGGCCCGAGATGGACTTAGTTTATGGTTGGACCATAAACAAATTGTTCATTAGAGAAATTAGGGGGACTTAAGGATAAGAGTTAATTACAAGGGTAGAACGGACATTTGACCTAGCTGTAATTATGAACAACTCGTGAAGGATCGACTTGCTTATACTGATTATATCCATGGACACAACTTGTTCTACAATGCATAAGAGTTCAACTATGGGTTTATAGTAGTTTAACCTGTAGTTAATGAATGAAGATTAATTTAATTAAAGAGTTTAATTAATTAATTAATCTTGGATCATTGAAGCTTATAATCTGTATGTCCATAAGGTCCCATTGCTAGCTCACCACGAACCAACAAGGATCAACTATGTTGAAAGAAAAATTTGAAATGTTCAAATTTATGAAAGAAAATATTAATTGTATTAAGTATAATTAATTACATAATTTATTATAAAATTTATTTGAATAAGATTCAAACTATAACTTTATAATATGGAGAATTAATTTTTTTGGATGAAATCCATATAAATAAATAGAGGAAGAATTAATTAATTAATTTGAATTTGATTCAAATAATTAATTATTTAATTTGGATGAGATTCAAATTAAAAATTCTGCAGAAAATAAATATTTAAATAAGATTTAAATATTTTAAATCATTTAATATGAGATATTTTTTAGATAAATATTTATTAATATTAGATATTATTAAATATTTAATTTAAACATCTATGTACAGGGGTTATCCTAATAGGAGTTCTATAAATAGGGCCTTTTGGAGCCTTCATATGAGAGAGACACACTCTAATAATCTCTACGATTATTCTAAAACTCTTCCTCTAGAAATTCTCTCATAAGAAAATTCTTCTAATTCTTTCAAGAAGCGGTTCCCACAAATCGGATCCTTGCTAGAGTCATAGCAAGGAAAATCTCTTGGTAAAGGAAGACTACAAGGAGAAGACTATTGGTTCGAGGAGAGATTTCGTTGAAATTATGGATCAACAAAGGTATGTTGCTTAACCTTTTATTAATTGTTTGTAGAACGCGATGACACGCTTTTGCCGAGATTCAATTTCCTTCAATTGATGGTTAGACTTTATTTCTTACATCTCATATTTTTGTTGATTGGTTGATGTGATTATTCTGCCTTTAAAATATCAGCCAAAGGGGAAGCTTGTTGGAGATTTATTTCTTGGCTCTTTATTGTTTTAAGGCAGTCTATGAAGGTTAATTTGTTGTTGTCACAAATATAGTCTTAACATTTAACTATGACAATAGAAATTCCGTGCATAATATTTTTTTTTCCTTATCTGGAATTTTCCTGCTAATATATTATGCCTGATATTTTCCTTAATGGAGGCGTTGTTTATCATTTTCGATTGTTGAGTTTATTTCATTTCTTCGCCTCGTTTTATAAGAGGAGATTAATGGTGAACATTTCCTTTCTCGAGAAGGATTTCTCTCCATCTTAGGTGGAACTAAGATTCATTAGTGAAGGGAGTTCACTGAATTGCAAAGAAGATAATCAAGTTGAGAGAAATCTCGCACACTGTCGGACGCTGAAGTGTTTTTCGCTAATATTATCTCACTTACACAGACGCCTAAGTACAATTGAAAGAGAGTCTCACATCTAGGGGCAACCTAGGTGTTTAGCAAGTTAAACTCTACAAGAGTCACTGTAGAAATCGATACTTTACAAATAAGTAATTGTTGTAAACGCTTAACTATTCAATATTAGTGAATTATCTTTCCTAAGCACATTATCCCCAGACGTAGGTGGTTTGTGCCGAACTGGGTTACCAACTCCTATGTGCAATTGCTCTTTTACTTGCTGTTAGTTTGTAGGTTGTTACAGTGCTTATTTGTGCTTTTTGTTTAACATCCGTATTAGAGTGACGAGTCATCTTTTAGCTTTTTCAATTGCGATAATCTCCAGTCTACATATTGAACCCATTGAAGTAAAACAAATACTAGAGGGTAAGACAATTTGTAAATATTAGGTAAAAATACTTTTTTGAACCTTAAGTTTTGGGTTTAGTTTTCATTTGGTTCCTAGATTTTAAACTATTAAATGTTTAGTCCTTATATCTTGAACTTAATTTTAGTTTGGTCCTTAGGATTCAAATGTTAAAATTTTATCTTTAAGATTTGTATTTTGTTTCAAATTGGTCTATAGATTTCAAATTTAAACCTAAAACCTCTATATTTTTATAATTTAATATTGAAGAAATGAAACAATTATGAAATAAAAATTTAAAAATAATTTTAAGAGTGATGAAAGAAAACTGAAACTTAATTAATTATAATTCTTATAATTTTTATAAATTAATTAAACTGAAAATAAATATTTAATGAAAATTTTAAGTTAAAAAAAGTAAATCTTGAAACTCTATAATCAAATTAAAACAAAACCAATCGTAACATTTTAAATTCTAGAGATTAAATAATCATACTCAAGAGTATGAAAAAAAAAATGTAACATTTTAATACCATCAATATAAACTAAAAAGATTAAAATGATAATTTTTCATAAATATGAAATACTATTGATTGGTTGGTGAGAAATCCAAGGAGATCCAGCTATGATCAACTTAAACAGAAAAGAAATAGAATTTAAAAGGAAATTAGAAAGAAGTAAAGAATAGGGTCATTAATGAAGGGTTAAGTGAATCATGTTGTCACGTTAATTAAAGATTTAGTAAGGGATTTTGAAGGCTAAATTTCAAGTTTCAAAACACTGTTTTTTCTTTGTTATTTAATTAGCTTTATGGGAGACGACGCGGATGATCTGTTAATCACTCTTCTTTATAAATCTCTTCACCTCATTCTCTTGTCTTTTTCCTCTTCCCAACCACTTCCTTCTTTAATCCCACCTTCTAATTTTAATCTATTATTTTATTTTATTTTATTTTATTTGTATAATAATTGTTTCGATTTTTGTTCCTTTTGTCTCTTCCCACATTTCCGACTCATCTATCAATGCTTTGTCTTTTCTCTCTTCCATTCATCTATAATCATACCAAATTTTCAAACTATCGGATATATGAATAATAATATTAATATTAAAAGCTAGTAATTACGAATGTATGACAGTGGCAACACAATTTACAACTCAGTTTCTAACTTTATAGAAAAATATCAGCATTTATATCAACTAATAACATATCCTCGATAAAAATTAAAAGATAAAGATTGAATCTTTAACTTTAAAGGAGGAAGTGCATGTCAATTATTTTATTTATTATTGTAGCGAAAAAATCTTTAAGGATCGATTTTTCATGACAATTTCAAAATTCAAGTGTTAAAATAAAATATTTCAAAACTAAAAAATTATTTTTGTAGAATAATTTAAAAATGAAGTATTGTAGATGAGGCATCTCAAAGTTTGACTCCAAAATATAAACATATTATATATAAGATAGAGTTTGTTAAGGGAGGGAGAGAGAGAGAGATGGAGATGGAAGAAAGGAGCATAAAACTTGATGAAAGGAAATGATTAAAGGCAGTGAGAATCTCTTATCATTTTAGCTTTAACCAGTGGATATGTTTCTCATCCTTAAGCTCTGTGAATCAAATTAATTGAGATTTCTTTGTTGATTTTTTTTTTCCAACATTAACCTTTTTTTTTTTTTAATTTATTGAATTCTTAACCATATTTCAAAAAATAAAAACAAATTTTCCAAAACCTACTTTTTCTAGTTTCAAAATTTGACATGGTTTATAAAAATATAAATGAAAAGAAAATAACAAAACAAGATAGAATAGATGTTTATAAGCTTAATTTTCAAAAATCTAAAGTTGCTACCAAAACAACTGAAACTTTTTCACTCTTAGGAGCCGTTCGCATCATAGATATTGTTTTGTGGTATAGACATTAAATGTCTAAGATGATTAATGTCTATGTTTGGATTTGCAAGATAATTAATGTCCAAAAGTTGAATGAATATTTTTGATTTACCAATCTTTTATATAAGAACTAAAACTAAATAATTATCTAATCAAATGTAAGAGAATAAGTAATGTAGTTGTAATTAAACTTAATTATTTAATATATTATTATATTCATTACTTATTTAATCACTCAAAATATCAATAAATGAAAAATTTTTAATTAAATATTATTTAAATTATTTTATTTAATTAATAAAAATAATTAAATTAATTAGAATATTCATAATTTATAATAAAATTTTATATGAAATAATTAAGATAAACATAAAATACCAATGGTAAATTTATTAAGTCAAAATAATATATTTATATTCAATAATTAACAAAAACTAATAGTTATGACTAATTAGTATTAATTTGTTTATTAATCAAGCTTTATTCTTTTTTCGATATAAAAATCTCATAAGTACGAAGAGCATTAAAAAATCTATATCAGTTAGGTTTTAAAGTTCTTGAATGCTAACATCTTCGAAGGTAAAACCTCACGAACAAAAATATTAAATGTCTACTTTTAAGTCTAATATTTATAAAATAAATAGACCCAAATATTGAAAACGTGAGACCTAAATATTGAAAATGTGGGAGGGTGCTGTTAATGGAGAAAAAAAAAAAAAAAAAAAAACTTTATGATTACAAGTGAAACACGAAGCCTATCCTTTTCCCAGACTACCCAAATATCCCAAACATTATATAAACAATAAAGTCTTTTTTTTTTTTTTTCCTTTTTTTCTTTTCTCTTTTTTTTTTTTATTTTTAAAAAAAAGGTTCACTTTGAGCTGATGAAGAGCCCTTTAAGAAAAAAAATCTTTTTCCCAACTTTTTAGGGCATGACCGTTTGTATTGTGTTTGACCATTGAGGAGTTTTATGTGACATGTTCCAAATAAATTAAGTTAAACTGCCTAAAGTTACATTTTTTTACCTTAGTTTGATATTCAATATCAACTTCAAACTTATTGATTATAACCATACTTTCTATCAACCTTTATTAGCTAAAATTATAATTAAAGTTGTAATTCCAATCTTAATTTTATTTTCAATGATTGAACTTTCAATCAATTGACATAATTTCACAATTAAGGCACTAGAAACTTTTTTTTTCATTTTGTTGGACCGATTTAAGATTCAAATCTTTATTTTTGGATATTATTGTGCATAAACTTATGTTATCTATTTTTAAAAAGTTAGATTGAAATTAATTTGGAGAGTAGAGCAAGAGGTATGTTTTTCATAAAAAAACAAGTGTAATGTACATAAAGGCTTTTTTTTTAAAAAAAAAAATATACTTTCTTTAGCATGTAATAAATAAATATCATGCAGTTTTTTTAGTTTTTATAAACCGTTAAAAGTTTGATAATACAACAATTTTTATTTTAATATTTTCATATTGTCGTCTTTTCTTTTTTAAAAGTTATTATATAATATAAAGAGAGAAAAATTATACTAATAGTTTAATTGTTGAATAAGTATGTTAATATTTTAGTATTAAATAGATAATACAACAATTTTTTTTACAAATACAATTTTTTTTTTGTACAAATACAAAAGGCTATGTTTTCACATATCTATCATATTAAATAGAGCACTCTCTCACATTGCACATTTTTTTTATTATATAAACATATTCATTGGATTAAATTTTTATTTTTATTTTAATTTTCTTTTACTTTAATCTATACATCCTTGGATTGCATCAAATTATTCTATTAAGAATGTAAAATACAAGTATTAATTTTGTTTTTCCTTTATACATGCATCTTACACTCACACACTCACAAGGATTGGAGTTGTCGACATTGTAGACAAGAGTTTGACGCACCAATTCAATGTGTAATAACCTCCTTGATCTCAAATAGCTACATCCAACTGGCGTTAGTTGCATCTTCTAGGCTCAACAAAAAATGTGATGGAAAAGTCACATCCCTTCACAAAGAGTCAAATCTCATCAACATCAATTGCACTTATTTGATCTAAAATTTTAATTTTGAAATATATTAAATCTATTTTGTAAACAGAGGTCACCCACATTGCCTTTCAAACCAACATCTACATTTGAAAAGTCGAATCCACTCGACAAAAGATAATTTACTAAAACTGTAAAGAAAAAAGGCATATATAAAATTCTTCGCTCATGTATCGTTATATATATAAAAAAAGAGAGTATAGATGTTTGAGTGAGGAATGTATATTTACAAATATAAAATTCTTATATGATCTCTAGTTGCACCTCTTGGTACTTTTAAATTTCATCCCAAAATTTTAGGATTGTTGGCTAAATTGTAAGTTTGGTTCAACTTTTATGCATGGCTGCATTATAATAAGTTTCGTATATATGTCTTTAACAATTTAATATTGTTTTTAAATAGATTTGCAAACATTTGACACCCATATAAATTTTCAATTTTGTGTTAGTTATATTTTTAAATTTTAAAAATATTTAATAAATTTAAGTTATATTAGATACAAAATTGACAGTTTAAGTAAAAAATGTTCAATAAGTCTACGTTATATTAGATGCAAAACTAAAAGTTCAATAACTTGTAGAACATTTGTTATTCTAATTATAGTTTAGAAATTCATCACATATAATAATGAAATTGTAAAGACTTATTAAACATAAGTCAATTAGTTTAAACAATTTTATATTGATTGAAAAGTTAGAAGTCAATTAGTTTAAACAATTTTATATTGATTGAAAAGTTAGAGTTTTGAATCATCGTTCGAGATAGGTATATATTAAAAAGAAAAAAAAAAAAGCTAAACTAAATAGCTTCCAGATGTATAGACATCAGGTTGATTATTTATGAAATAGTAACCATCTTTTTCTTTTAAACGGTTGTAAAAGTAGGCGTTTGGACAATTTAAAGATAAATTAATATTAACATTTTGGATGAAATAATTATTTATTGTAAGCAAACTAGTGTTGATTAGTTTAAGAACAAAAATATTAGTTTGAGATGAGAATTTTTTTTAAATAAATTTTTTTAATAAATAATGAGAAAAATAGGGTTGGGAAAAAAAAAATCTAAAAAATAGGGTTGTGAAATCGTGGACGGGATCCACGATTATGATTGTAATTGTGGACCTCGTCCACGATTTCCCTGCCATGATGACCATTCCTGGCGCCACGCAGACTGTCACGCTGACATGCTGATTGCATGCATTTAACCGGACTCATGGACCGGGTCCACGATTGTCGAAATCGTGGACGGGGTCCACGAGTTTCCTCCCTATTATTATCAGCAGCCCCCCTCTCTTCCACCCATTCTCTTGTTGGTTTTCTCTTTCTCCGCCGGAAATCTCTCTATCTCTTCATTCTCCAATCATCTTGCATCTTGTTCGCCGTCCGTCTTCCGTCGTTTGTCGACATTGCCGCTGTCATATAGGTATGTATATAAACATATTATTTTCCGATCATCTCATCTCTCTTTCTTTATTCAATCTAATATTTTATCTCCGTCCAGCCGCTGCCGTCTATGGCCGGCAGTCACCTGCCGCCCCGCCATCTAACATCCGCCGCTGACTGCCGCCTACCGCTGCCGCCACCGACTGCTGACTTTCTCCGTCCAACTGCCAAATAGGTATGTATATACATTTTTCTTTCTAATTATCTTATAAACATGCACCAATTATATGTAGACTTTGCATGCATGCATGAGTAAATTTATATATGTAGACTTTGTTTTTACCGAATAATTTATTTTGTTTATAATTTGAAAAATTTAGCTTGACAACTATTAGTTTTGATTGTTATTTGGCGTTTATTGTTGTAGGAATAATTATTGGCAAAGAATGTGGTGGGAAATTAGTAATAATGTTGGGTAGTAAACTCGTGGACCAGGTCCACAAGTTTTATAATTTTGGGTAGATTTAGACTAATTTTTCTTTTTAACCCTTACAGTTGTAAACGAATTTAAATATGTCGTTTCTTGCAGAAGATTTAGTTATTCTTGAAGCTGAAATTGTGGGGGTAGTGATATTGATGTAGAAATTGATGAATTGTTTGGAGAAGAAGGAAATATAGAAAATGAAAATGAGTTGGTTCTGTCAGAGATATTTACACAGATAGAATGGAAAATTACAGATTCAGTTTGTGAATAAGGATCAACCTTGGAGAAAAGGGAAAAATGTATAGATAACTCTAGTATAATACAAAAAGAAATGTTATTTGACATGAAACTGCCTACAAATGGCAGTAAAAAAATATTGTGTGACTGAACATTACCAAATTTCTATGGTAGAATCGAACCAAGATATTTAGTATGTGTGATGCAAACAATGGGATGAAGGTTGTAGGTAGAGGTTGCGTGCTTGTCGGCGCAAAACTCATGGAATGTTTGAAATTACTAAACTTGGAGAGAATCATTCTTGTTTATACACAGTGCTAGGTGTTATTTTCTGTATATATTTATTTTTTTGTCAATGTAAATAGTAACATATTTTAATTGTTTTATATCCATGTGATAGATGGAGTAGTGTCTTAGCTGCATCAGAACAATTAGCAAACATGTTGCTGGTGTATCGCTTAATATTTGACCGTTTGATGCAGAATCAGGTAATAATATATATGTTGCATATACAACTGAATATTACATTTATTTTTGGGTTTCTAATTATGTTTGTATATGGTTTCAGATCAATTGGATGCTATATACACCAGATATTATGTCGTTGTTGCCTGATTATTGTCATGATGGACAAGAAATTTGGTTGATGGCTAGCCAACTTATATGTTTTCATATCGTAGAGTGACATCAACTAGACCGAGTGTTCAGACAATTTGGTGTACAGAAAACGGTACCAATGTTGTGTAATACACTCCCTCAACTACACCAAATCGATTTGAGAGGTAAACTCGACCAAAACTGGCATCAATTCATGCAAAATATATATCCTTTTGGCGTGCACATCATGACCACTATGCACAAGGAGAAATAATACATAAGTCAGATATGTCAAATGATTACTTGTCCTGGTACGACTCCATAACAAGAAGATTTATCACACTTGATGGTGCTTACTATTACTGCATGGTAAGCATCTTATTATGTATAATGCCTTACAATTATATGCTAAGAATATTCTTATATATATATATACATACACTTTTTTTTCTTTTTTTATCATACATAATAATTTTGTCTACGACGTGCACAATTACTCGTTACAACACGATTTACCAGAGTTGAGTTCAATGTGTGAACAAAACATGGTAAATGTTGAAAATATCATTCAACATACACGGAGACTCAATGTTGCTAACACTGATCGAAGACGTATTCGTCGTAGACGACAGAGACAACATAACGAAGTTGTTCTAGAGCAACTCGATGACCAGGAACCTTACATATTAAATAATTCAGTTCCACCTTCTCCTGGACAGTCATTGGGAGTATATGCAGACATTGCATCTAGTTCTAGTCATCAACAGGAGTTTTATGCATGTAAGCACTGACTTGTAAAATCAAGTGTTGGGGAGAGCAATGCGATTGAGGTTATGGCGTTGCTAGAGGAGAAGTAGCCAAGAAGTAGAGCAAATTTTAGTTAAGTGGTGGCCAAGACCATGCGTTGGTGAAAGTAGCGGGAAGCTGAATTATTTGAGGAACCATGCGTTGTTGATTGAATCAAAAAGGGTTGTGAGATGAAGTAGTCGTCGCATCGAAGGATAAGTGGTCATTGGCGGGAAAAGAATACGCCTGAACCATACGTCGAAGACAGCCATGCGCTGAAGTCACATTGCGTCCAAGACAGAACGGTCTTGACGCAATGAAGCTAGTGATGTGAATGACTATGTTGTATGCGTCGGAGGTAGGGGGCGCCGAGAACACCATGCGTTGAGAGTGGTTAGTGGCTGAAGGCTTTGAAGGAGAATATAGACATGAGTGCCTTGCGTCGAAGAACTGACCCGCGCCAGCTTACGGGTGAGGGGTAAGTTGGCATTATCATCTTGGTACTTGTGAGGGATAAGTCGGCAGTATATATATAGGTGAGTTTAATTATTTTCAGACATTTCGAGAACTTAAGTCGGTTCCATCTTTCAGAGAAACCACCAGAGAAGGAGAGGAAGGTGTTCTTATAGTTTTTGGGCGAAATCCTACTCGTTTTGGTGCTCAAATCCGAGCTGGAACAGAGGATTGATCGTAGACGCACAGACTGAACAGTAGTTGATGTTTGGAGTAGAACGACTCGAGGAAGTCGAGTTTAGGGCTAAAATTTTGAGGTTAGTAAGTTAACATAATTTCTAACAAGTCTTATGAAGGATGGCTAAGCCGAAATTGAGGTTAATCACATGAATCTTTAGGTAAAAGCAGTAACTACAGAACTGCTATGCAATCCGGAGTGATTTTGGCATAACTGGAAAAAGAAAAAAAAGTTAAGCCTTGAAATTTTGAGGTAAGCTATGGAACTTAATTCTTTACAAGTTTGTAGAAGAGAAGAAGTCTTAATATGGGCTGGAAATGTGTTTTTAGCAGGGATTAAGTAGAGACATCAAAGCTGTAACAGACAGCTTTGTCAAGGAGAAACTAATGCTCAAGTGTTGATATAACAGCAAGTGAGCTGCACGTAAAGTGTTCTTGGAAATCAAGGTATAGCAGAAGGGTAAGAGACAACTCGTAGTTGTAGCTTTAGAGTTAAGGCTTGAGAATAAACTAATGAAAGCTTAACTGCATGATGTGCTACAAACACTGAGCATATGATAAGTTGTTGTTTATGTTCTTGTGAATGGAAAAGAAGTATAACAAGAGAAGTTTTTATTTCAGGCCGAGAGGAGATAGGGAAGACGTATAATCCCCTCAAATCCTAGGAAGAATTGTGAGTGACACTTCTTTTACTTTAAAATGATTTTGTTCAACATGATAGTTCGGTTTTCCAATGAATGTGAATTTGTGATTAAATGCTTTATGAGGCATACGTTATGTTCTTAAAGCTATTGAAAAGCATGTTTATGGGATGTTATTGATATAATAATTGCCCTGTATTCTTATGAACGATTTGTATACGAACGGTTTGTATGAAATATTGTTTCTAAAAAGGAAAATGTTTTAGAGGAGACTCAATGCTAGTAAGGCATGTGAGTTTCCCCGGGACCCAGTACTCAAGGACATGAGAAGGTACTTGGGCAACCCGCCATATTCCTATGTGCATATAGAGATTATATGCTGGTGCATTGAGTCTTGCTCCGCATCGAGCCTTATATGTTTTTCGACGTTGGGGTGTTGAGTTTTGCTCCACTTCAACTAAGGGAGAAAATATTGTATCTAAACTGTTTCCTTATGACTTGTTTAAAATTCATGTATGAAATGATAAGGGCAATTAAGCTATTTTAACTAGTGTATTTAAAGTGATTGCATGTTTTATGTTGATGTTGAACTCAGTTTTACTACTGATGATTTTCGAACTAAATGTTTTGTTAAAATTGTCACTCACTGGGCCTTTAGCTCATGTTTTCAATGTTTTCTTTCTCCTCCAGATAGCAAGGACGTTTCTGGTGCTTTGCCTACTCCCACTCACCCTGCTTAAGCTTCGAGTCTTCGAAAAAATTGACTTGTTGAAGTGTTATTTGTATGTTAAACCTTAATTAGGTGGCATGTAGATATGTATGTACAATTACCAGGGATTGGACTATGGGTTGTGTAAGGACATGTACAAGAGTTGAGGAATTTCATTTTTGGCTTGTATATACTTTTCTATATGTTATGTTTAAAATGTCTTAGAATGTGGAGATTACATTGTGAACAGTTCAGAATGTGTGTGAAGGAATGGATGGTATGCGTTACAAGAGGGGTGATGTATACTGTCCTCACGTCTCCTTTCAGGTTATGCAGGTAAACTTGGGAGGGGTGTGACAATGCACACGATGAATTTTCATCTGTCGTCACCCAACAAGATGTAATTCACCATCAGCAACATTTTGAAGTGTCTGTGCCTCGTCGTGGACAATGTACACGAAGAAGACCACCATGTGGCACTTAACTTGTATTTTAAATTTTCTGATTCATATTAACTTTTATCTTTAATTAAATGAATTAATGTTTTTCCATTACATCTTCAAAAATTAAGAATCAATAAAACTAATACAATAATTGAATAAGAACACAAGTAAGAAACAAATTTTCATTTAAGTGGGTAATTAATTAGTTATTTTTTTTTAAAAAAAGAACTCATGGACTGGGTCCACGACTCACCACCCCGTCAGCTGTCCAGTCAACAAGTGACGGGTTGTTTGACCAGTCCAAAGGGAAATCGTGTACCCCGATATACGATTTCACTATCCCTTTTTCCAACCCATCCTATTTTTCACATTACTTTCTACCACCCTATGTTTGTCATTATTTTTTAAAATTGCATTTCTTCAAATTACTCTTCGAGATGATCTTTTAGAATTATTTAATCATTGAAAATTCCCAATTCTAGCTCTTTCTTTTAAAATGGTACCTCTAATGGGCGAACGGCCTTTTTTCAAACATGTGCCCTCCATTAAATGGCCCAAAACGTATCTTTGGTTAGAGAAATAGCTATATTTATATTTAAATTGTAGTATTTGAAAAATGACTAAAACAATATTTTATTGTAAGAATGACTAAAGGTAAGTTTTAGTAGAATTTGATAGATTTACTATGATCAGAACATCTTGATTAAGATTTTTCATTTTTTCCAACTACCCCAATTTTTAAAATGTGTTTGCTACCTCATGAATTAATTTTGAAACTAAACTCGCATAATCAAAATTTATCTTGAGACCACTATCATGATGTAAATATGCATAAAAACACGTACAATAATAACCTTGGTTATCTAAAATGTGTACGTTTTTATGTGTATGTATACAAAACCTTTGGGATTTAAATTCTCAAAATCTAAATGTAACAATATGGAGAGGTTTAGCAAATTTCAACTTCCTATTAAGAATAGGAAATAATAATGAGCTACATTCAAATTTTAAAAGTTGATGCAACAACTCCCCATAACGCAAATTTCGTATTCTAATGCTTATAATTTGGTCAAATTCTTTATTCACATAGTAAGTACTCGTCAATTAGAGGTTAATTATTTGTACATACAACGCTTCTCCATAAAATTTCTGTCCATAGCTCGCACAACTTTTTATTTTGTCATATGTATCTTTTCGAGGATTTAACTGAAATTTGATAACCCTAGAATAATTTATCACCGCTACATAAATGTGGGATTATATGACACATAAAAAATATCATAGTCACATTTTGTAACTTTTTTAGACATTGAATCGAACAAGGAAAGAATATCAATATATTTCACAAAGACTGCTATAATTATTTTTTTTTTTATGACTTCATATATTATCATCAACAACCAATGATCAACTATCACTCACAAATTTTCTATGACAATTTATCATTGACAATAAATATCTCAAGAACTTGACATTTCTTTCAAGATCCAAACATTAGAGACACAAAAGAAAAAAAAAAAACATTTATATTTATGTTATGTCCTTGTCACATAAACATTAATTAATAATGTCACATTTTTAGTATCAAGAATATATTAATCATAACAACTTTCTTACGCCACATGTCTTCCTTGGCCGACTTTATTTTATTGTCAACAATAATTCTTACGATGCCACTTGCTTATCGTAGTTTGGTTGATGATAGTTTTACATGATCAAATAAATGCATTTCATGAAAATTTTGTTAAATGTCAAAGAAATATTTATAATAAAAAATTATTTTTTTTCAATGATTGTCATTCCATATATGTTTCTAAAATAAATTACTTTGAGATAAAATAGATACAAATATAAATAGAAACTTTCATATATGACAATAAAATTAATAATATTTCTAAAAAAACTAAATGGTAACAAATAATCAAATTTTGTAAAGTTTTAACAAAGAAACTAAACATAACAGGTGTTAACACAAAGGAAGTAATTGCAACTACTTTTGGCACTAGCCCAATAAAAAAACTCATATATCCAAAGAGTTAAAAGTAATTCACAACACAAAATAATATAATATCTTAATCCTTAATTTAAACACTATTCCTCAACTAGTGCATCCAAAGAGTTGTTAGGTTTTGTATGTGTGAGCCCAATATTGTTTCAGCCCACCTCATTATTTTAAGCCATTTGCCCTTGTGGCCCATTTATGGGTCAGGTTTGCAGCTTATACATATGCACCATTTATGACAATATAGTCTAACAATTTAGTCTCTACGTCTAACGATTTAATCCCTATTACAATTTAATAAATAATATTTAATGAACTTTCTTTTATACGTAGATCGATAAGAGGATTGGGAATCAATTCATTTTATAATATATGAAAACTAAGTTGTTACATAATAAAAGTTGACACTTAATTATAAAGAGATTTTTCTTCATAGGGACTAATTTGTTACAAATTTCAAAATATAGAGAATAAACTTCTACTTGTTAAAATTTAGGGGCTAAATTATTACAAATTTGAAATCGTTACCAACTAAGGTTCAAGGACAAAATTGTTATTCCTATGAAAGTTTAGGGACTAAAAGTGTTTATAGGTTTCCAAATTATCTATCTATCCATATCTATACTATCTAAATTGTTTATAGCTTCAGTTTAAGCGAAACTTTTTGAATTCTTCTCTTGCCCGTTTTAGTTGATGATCATTGGATTATATGATGTAATTTCACATCAAAATCATTACATAAAAAAATTCCTACTTGATTTTTATCCCTAAAATCTCAAATTCATGTTAAAGAAAGGGAAGGTAATTTTTAGAAAATCACATTTTTATCTCTAAAATCTCAAATTCACATTAAATAAAAGGAAAAGAAATCACATCTTATCTATAAAATCTCAAATACATCTTAAAATAAGGAAAAAAAAATTACAATTTCAAATTATATTTCATTAATTTGAAATCTAAATTTTCTCTATAAATAAATAAATTCAACATCATTTTGCAAGTATTCCCTCTCTTTTTTCTAGAAATTTTGTTTAGCATTCATTTCTTTTAATAAAATTTGTTTAGAGTAAGATCTTTTCCGATTTTTCTTTTCCTTCAGAAGTTAATTGTTGTGTTGCTTCGTTCGACCTCTCATCTTTTAGGTATCTTTTGTTAAAATTTTTATTTATTTATTTTATTTTGTTAACCCACTCTCTCCAACTTTAAGCTTTTTTATTTTATTTTATTTATTTTTATTTTTATTTTATTATTTTATTATTTATTTTAATTTTGTTGTAGGTATTTTAAATATAATAATTTTTTAAAAAAGTTTGCTCATTTTCTTTTTTAGGAGTCTATTACTAATAAACTATTAATGAAATTTTCTATATTTGTAAATAGTTTGACTCATTTTGTTATATTTAAAAACAATTCTATTTATAATGATTTATATAAAAAAAAGAATTGTCTTTTTAAACAAATTAGATTTTTTTATTTTTAAATTTAGATTATAATGTGTAATTGTTTTCCAAGAAAATAGATTTCCTTTTATATACATATATATAATTTAGATATAAATCAAAGTTTTTCTTTTTTTTTTTTTTCTAATATCAAGTCGAAGTAAATATTTGAAATAATTTTTTTTACTGCTATAAATAACTCTGCACTTTTTGTAGATGTGGTAAAATAAGTGTAAAAAGTTAGGCTCTTCGTCTATACTTATTACTTTTACAAAGATAGGAAAAAAAAAAAAAAAAGCTTAGCCCACGTTTCACCTTCCTACTATTGATATACACTTGATACACTAATATAGACTTGAGACACTGATACACTATTGATAGACATTTGATACACTTGATGTACTATTAGTATACTGTTAAAAATGACAAGTTATTTAAGTGTTTTAAATTTGAGGGTATTTAAGTAAATAAAGGCTTATGACAATCTTGTAATTGAATGGATCCTCATTTAATTAGGGCTTATGTGTCACTTTAAGTTGAAAAAGGAAGGGCTACCACACAAATTAGAAAACACATCTAAAGAGAGAAACTTGAATTTGTAGGAGGGAGAGAGAGAGAAACTCGCAGAGGAGGCTTATCGGCAAGGCAATAACAATTGGTGGTCGGTGATTAGCAATGTGGCTGATGATCGATGGACGAGCAATAGTACGACAAAGGCAGACAATGGTCGATTGGTCAGATGACTTAGAGACTGAAACATGAGAGTGAGAGAGATGATTTAAGAGGGACATGCACGTGCAGGTGAAACGTGACTAGAGGGATTGAATAATTTGCATATTTGCAAAATTTGAAAAGTTAGAGTCATACTTACTAAATCCTAATCTTAATTGGCCAATCAATAAAATTTCCCAATAATTATTATACTTGTACAAATTGCTAAATTTCGCGGCTTGAATTTGTTTAGTTTTTTAATTTTTGTGGTTACTAACAATCCCTTTTAATTTTCTGAAAATTGAAGTAAAGCAAGAGTTAAACTGATAATCTCCATCTCCTATTTGAATCAATTTCAAATGGATGTCTACATAGAATTGAGATTTTAGTAAATCTACAAAATTTCAAATTAAAACTGGCACAAATTTATTTTATTCGTAATATCTTTTTAATTTAAAAAATGGAAAGGAAAAAATATTACATGTTATCTAAAAAATTATTAACGAAAAATCCAAAAATTATTATATATAATATAAGATAATTGTTTTAAATGATAAAACTGTTAGAAATATTTTCAAATATAACAAAATGTCAGTGTCCGAATTTGATACCCTATGGCCCCCAACATTCCTTGCTACTTGACAACGTCACAAGCCAACACGGATCCTTTTAGCATGTTTTGTTCTTATTCACATGCTTCTTAGGAAAATTCCGAGAGGTCACCTAACATATGATTACTCCAAGCTAAACAAATTTAATTATGAAATTCCTATGATTAAGGCACCGAAAAAGGAAGGTGCACCTTGTTGGTATATGTAGTGACTTTCAATTTTTTTAAGCCTTTCTTAACTATACTTTCATATCTTCAAAATCCCTCTTATTCAGATGTGATCTTGGTTCATCCATATCCTCTTACTAAACTCGAGGCGTTACACCAGTTTCCGTTTGGTTCATCCCGAACTACATCTTCCTGGGAGAGGTTCCACTCTGACACCATTTGTAACGCCCCAAGCCCAAATTCAGAATTTGGATTTGGCACATGATGGCCCCGACATTCCCCTGCATCCTCTGCTACCTAGTTACGTCATCCTTACTTATCTTGAATGCTTCTAAGAGTGAAGAGTATCCCCACATATTAAACTAGCATAGGTCCTTTCTATATGTTTGTCCTCACTCACATGCTTCCAAAGAAAATTCTCAGAAGGTCACCTACCATGGGATTGCTCCAAGCGATTATCGTTAAACAAGGTGCCTTGTTTTGGAACACAACGGTCACTTTTGACCTCTCCGAAGGCCAAGATCTGCTGTTTGAGAATCATTCATGATCTTATCCCTACTAAATCTAATTTGGCTACGAAAGGTGCCCATTTTGATATATATATATATATATATATATATATATATATGTATACATTTTTTTTTCCTGCAGGAAATATATTGAAACATCTATCCATCTGATTTGGAAGTGTCATATAACAAAAGAATTATAGTCTCCCACTTTTTGTCTATTTAATGTGGACATTTTTTACGCGACAAGATTAGGAGTAGCAACATTGATCTCTAGTTCTTGATTATTGAAAGAGGTGTTGCTCAAGAGTACTTCGAGAAGTTAGTGATTATCCCGTAGCCGATTTGGGAGGCCGGAATAAGTTGTTGTTCTAATAAAAAATCCCCATTGACACTGATAATATTAGTGCTTCAATTAAATTTCCGTTGACATTGAGCTTGGAGGGAAAGCTGATTGAAGGAATCGAATTCCCAGCAGAAGATAATGATCGCATTGTGCCATTAAATTTGTTTTAGAAAAAATCAAAATTACAGAGAACAAAATTATAGGATAAATAACAACCAATTAGCATGCTTTTAAGAAGTGTTAAGAGTAAGAAAATTTCCTATCTTTGACGACCTTCTTCGACGTGAGAATCTTCTTCTCCAAATCACGAACTGGTAATTTTTCAATGAATTTACAAGAATAACTTTTCTTCTCTTGGAAACACCACCACAACAAAACCTCCCTATTCTCTAGGTAGGATCAAAGAGAGGAGTTGTGGGCTCTTATGTATTTGGCAAGGGAGTTGATTTGTAAGGATGAAGAGAGATGGAGAGGGAGAGAATTCTTGGGGTTTACAGAACCATTATGTAAGGTAACTTCTCCCCCTCTCCTCCTTTTTTACGTAAAATGCTAAGAGAGAACAAAATAACTCCCACGTAGTGGGGAGTTATTCAATATAATATTAATATTAGTTTAATTATATAATTAAATCATATTTAATATATATACTTAAATAAATAAGTTAATTAAAAAATAATTGATTGATAAATTAAATATCACATATTTAATTTAATTTGAATCATATTCAAATAATATTCTCTCACATAACCTATAGTTTTAATATGAATTTCACGCATATTAATTTTAACCTATAGTTTTTATATGAATCTCATTCATATAATTAATATTTAAATCTCATTTAAATATTTATCTCTATTATAATATAAAGTATAAATTTTGAATCTCATTCAAAATAAACTTTATATTATAATGTATCTATATACTTAATGCTAATTGTATCACATACAATTAACTCCCTTTTTTATTTGAACATTTCAAATCAAACAAAATGTGGACCTATAATTAGAAGCTTCAATGATATGGATTAATCAATTAAAACTCTTTAATTAGATTAATCAATGTTTATTAATTGTGGGTCACTCCACTAAAGATTTACAGTTGCACCTTTCGCACTATAGAAATATTTTTATGTCCACGTAATTTACTAATCAACAGTAAGTCGACCATTCACAAATTACTCATAACTACCGCTTGGTAAAATTACCGTTTTACCCTTGTAGTTATATCTAACTTCTTAAGTACCACTAATTCCTCTAATGAACCAACTGTTTATAGTCCAACTATAAAGTAACCCCTCTTGGGCCAATGAGAGGCTGATGTCTCATTTTCAAAACCTAGAATAAGCACTTAAGGGAGCAATTTATCTACTTACCTTAAACACGAGAAGAAGTGAATTTCATCTTGTAGAGATATGTTTCCAACTCCCTAATTAGGCAAATCCCTAAAATGGTAGGCTTATTGAGCCGGCGATTTAGCCACTCTCACCCATACAAATCAAAGGATTGCTCTCATAGACAAGAGTTCATAACTCACTCAACTTTCAAGTCGAGTTACCTATAGTCATCCTATGAAATGTTAATTTCTACAATTAACGGCGTTACAAAGAGAAATTAAACATTTCACGGTCTGGTGTTATACAAACTCTTTGCATAGGATACTTCCACTCACATGTCTCCACATGAACGATTAGGATCAAATTGTTTGTAACACTTTACAATTTCTTGTAACAATTACAAAAGTGGGCCGTATCCGTAGTGCTACCAGAATAAGGCACCCAACCTTATTCCTATACTACAGATATTTTTGGTTATTATTTAAAACATGATCCAACTTTGTATATCGACCATATATATGTTTAAGTTTACATAAAAAAAACCATGAAATCTTAGTTTATTGGATTGAGTTAATGCATAAGATCGATAAAATAACTCCTTATTTTATTTAATAAATAAAATGTGTATATACAATTTACGAAACTATAAGATCAAGAGATGTAGGACACACCAGTCCCAACAGTTATTCCCAACAGTTATGGCGGCCCAATCTTCTTCTTAGCAATTGAATATTGTTGGATGGTTTCCTCTACTACGAATTTATTGGAAGTTCAACACCGATGCAAACTTAAAGCCCTGCTAGACAAGCTGGCAGCTTGGGGGTTGGGTGCTAAGGGATCCTTTAGGTTGTGTGGTTTGCTGGTCAAGGCTCTTGAAACAATGACAAGGTTGGATGCTATTTCTTCTATTAATGTGCAAAATATCATTGATGAATCAAACTGTTAGAAGATTATTCTCCTTCTGAATGATGAATCACCAAACCTTGCAAAGATCTCTCTTATTTATTTTTATTTCTTTTATCGAGTAGGTGAAGTCTATGGCAAATGTGTTGAGATCAGTCTCCTTCTATTTGCGGCCATGTCATAATTACCTTATCTATTCCCTTGTGAGTAGAGTGTTGGAAGAGTGCACTTTTACTTAAATATATCCACTTTACTCTTAGAGTATTTCGCTATGCTACTGTACATGATGTAATATCATGTTGTAGTTTGGTTGTGATTATTTTTCTTAAAAAAAAAAAAAAAAAAAAAAAAAAAAACTGGAGGCTTCAATAGTAACCATCCTTATATATGGGTCAAATTAGTAGACTTTTTTTTTTCCTCAGATCTTCTGTAGTCTAAAATCGACATTCGGCATTATTGAAGATGATTCATTATAGATATAGTTAATGCCACAGCTTGCACTTGCGGTGAACATTCTAAAAGTAAGTTGACTTATTAGTCTTCTTTTATTATTATTTTTCTGTCCCAAAAATTATTATTGGTTTAGTTATTCTTATTTGTGTGGGCATAAAAATATATATATATATATAATGGTCCCTAGATGTTGACCTATTGAACCACAATGGATTAGTTCAACAATCTCAATCCCCTTTTTAGTACACAATTCAATCCCATACATATAGACAAACATGAAAAGTCAAAAAATAAAGGAAGCTTCCAAAAAGCCTTTCTATTTCACATTCATTACCTTCAACCAATTAATCTCTTTCTTCCCGTCTCTTTCTAAGAGTAACAACCATACATATGTTAAAGTTGTACCTCTCAAACCTTTAAATAATTGCCCACTAATTATTATTAATAATAGTAGTAATAATAATAATCTCTCTCCACCATATACTCACCTCATGACCACATTTCATTTAATAAGTGTAATTTGATTTCATAAAGCCAAATTATAACTCTACTAGCTAGTGTTCCAATATTTAGTTTTTGCAATTTTATTGAAAATAATGGTTGATTAGGTTTGTTTATGCATACCCAATAATAATCAATTTGAATTATTAGAAAAGTATTATGGCTCTTCTTAAGTTATAATGTAACCTCGTTTGAGTACCTTACTAACTTTTGACTAGTTTAGAAATTTAGTGAGAATTTTAACTACAGTTCAATTAGTTCAAGAGATACTATTTATTTGGATCATGAATTTGTTTATTAAACTATTTATTTGATCATGAATATGTATATTAAATATTTAGAAATTAAGGTCTCGCTGAATTTCATTTGATTTTTAGTTTTTAGTTTTTAAAAATTGAATTGGCAAATATTTCTTCTACCTTTAAATTTCTTGCTCTATTACCTATTTTCTATCAATGTTTTAAAAAACCAATCCAAAATTTGAAAACTAAAAAAAATAGTTTTTATTTTTGAAATTTGGTTAAAAATCTAAGTTTTTCTTTTGTTTTACTTTAAAAATATGAAAACTATAGTAAGAAATTAAGATTAAATAAACTCAATTTTCAAAAAGGGTAATTGTCTTAGTGGTAAAACCATTAGAAATATTTACAAATATAGCAAATATCATTGTTTATCGATAATAGACAACGATAAACAATGATAGATATTTATTAGTGTCTATTACTAATAGATACTAATAGATGATAGTAGTCCATAGTGATAGACTTCACATTTTGCTATATTTATAAATATTTTAACTCATTTTATTATAATTGAAAATGACCCTATTTAAATATTTATATCAAATGTTGGAATATACAGAATAATTGTGTTTGTTTTAATATTTTTGGTCATGAAAATTTATATATTTATTTTATTGGTTAACTACAGGTAAAAAAGAATTAGAGTATCCATAAACTAAGATTATCTTTGTTTCATAAATTAAACATCAAGTTTAATCCATTAAGCTAGCGCTGTTCAGCAATTGTTTTTTTTATTATTTTTATTTTTTAAATTTATGTTAAATTTCTTCCAAATTTCATAGTATGATTTTCACATTAAAAAAAAACATATAATTTCTTAATCAAATTTTAAAAACGTATTTTTGTTTTCAAATTTTGACTTAGTATTTTTAAAACAATAACGATAGAAAGTAGATAACATGACAAAGAAACTTATATATATAAGTAATATTTATAAGATTAATTTTTTTAAAAAAAAATTATATACCAAATGCCACCGAATAAGGTCTTAAATCTAAATAAATCTGTAAATAGTAAAAAGTTTTAAATACATTTGGTGTCGAATAGATTTTTAAACTTTAAATTATTACTATTTATTTTATTATCTTTAATCCAATTTTAAAGTTGGAGGGTAAAGTCCTGGGTAATTGAAAGCTACCTAGTGCATGAGTGTTTTGTATAATTAAACCTAAAATATATGTCAAATGTTTTCCAAATTCCCATTAACTGTTTCTTTTCTTTTTCGTTTTAAAATGACTAAAAAATATATTTTAAGCCAACATTAAACAGGGAAAAAAAACCTTAGAACCTAACTTTCTCAACCCTTCCAAAATGGCCTCGACCTCCAGCAGATTAATATCGCCTTCCTCTGAGAAAATTTGCAGCCACTTAAAAGTGCGAGACTTGAGTGCTTTTTTTCTTTCAATTCGGTCTTAGTGCTTAAAAATGGTCAATTTACTTCCTTCATGTTTATACATTCTTTACTCACTAATAGTGAATGTTGACGTCAAACTTATCGATTCACAACTCAGTTTTGTTTTATTGGTTGCTAAGTTCAATTCTATTATACAGATTTACCATTGATCTATTAATTTAATTGTTAGTACCAACAAATCTAATGCTCTCAAGTTATTATCGAGTTTATGAGAAGAATATTGACAGCATCAAAGAGTGAATTAAAAATTCTGATACTTATAATAATAATAATAATAATAATAATAAAAAGTCCCATTTTGTAACAAAATTCCAAAGTCATTATAGTATTCAAGGAATTGGTCGAAATTCTCGTGTTGTTATACATCAAAATTATAATTAATCTTCATGGACTTAACTAGAGTATATGTAGATATTCCTTAGACTTTAGACCACGAATGATCCTTACGAGCTATTGGTGCCTTGGATATGATCGCTTCTTGGATTAGTTGTACTTGTACTTGTACTGGGCCTTTTGCCAACCTCCATTGGTGTTGGCTACCCTTGGTCATATGGTTGGCTTGGGGCTTTCATGAGGGTTTGGTCTCTTTGTTCTTTTCTCGAACTTGGACCTTTTGCGACTTATTTCTCACTTGGATTAGAACTTGGTCATGGCTTAAAGCTTCGTGCCTCATGCACTATGGCTCAGGTCTACCCTATGCCTTAGTTGGGCTTCATGTTCTATATCTTAGCCTCATTTGTGTATGTGTTGTTTAGCCTCATGTTCTATGTCTTGACCTATGGGTTGACTCCCAGGCCCTAGATTTTGACTACCTCCACGGTTTTGGACGGAGCCAGTTGCCTCTCTATTAGTTTAGGTTGATAATATCATAATATTCTGCGAACTTGATAATCTATACTAGAAAGGAATTGAAATGTATGGCTTAGCAAAATAAGAAAACAATTCATATCCCGCGTTGTGTGTGAAAAGAAGAAAAAAAGGCATCCCATATTGAGTCACCATCGGTCAAATAAATGCATGTCACAAAAAGTGGCGTAGTGATTTTTTATTAAAAAAGCAGTCAAGCACTCTTTTTGTAAGTTGGTGGTGATCATATATATTCCTATTCCTATTCCTATTCCAATTCCAATTCCACATAAATGCACTTGCTCATGAATTCAAAAACTCAATAAATGATTATTCTTTAATTTTACTATCATAATATTAATTATATTACTTTATGTGTGATTAATTATGACGCAATATTCCATAGAGAGGATTAAATGGGTCAACGTCAAAGGCAATGATACCAAAAAGCATTATATTAATAGTGGGAGTGTAATATTTGGACCCAAATGCTTTAATCCGACAATCTCTCTCTGTTGAATGGCGTAATTAAGCATGTTTAAATTTTATTTTATGAACTTTGTTTGCATCAAATCTGACATAAAGTTTCACAAATACTACATTTTCTAACAAAAGGTTCATACACACGGTCTATGCCTTTGGTTGGTATAAAATAGAGAAAAATGGTCCTTTGATAATTATTTTTTTTTAAAAAATAAAAAACATTGTGTTTATTTTCTTATCATATTACATTATAATAATTTCCATATTTCTTAAAAAAATATTTGAATTCATGGCTAAAATCTCAAGATCAAAAACAGTTTTTTAAAACTATTGTTTTAGTTATCAATACATGAGTGTGTTTGGATGCTGAGTTGAGTTATGAAGTCTCGACATATATTGGAATTAAGAAGTATGTGGCGGGGGTGAAATGTTGTAAAGTGAAGTTCCTCTTTTTCCATATTGCACATTTATAGAGAAAAATATGAAGTTTCTTAATAAATGTTTATTATTAATTTTGAGTTATTTAATACTAAACTATGAAGTTGGTGAGCCAAACACCCCCGATTCTTTTTTAGAATTAAATGGATATTAAAGATGATTGAAATTGTTTTATATACTACCATTTTGAGTCTCTATGAAGACCCTACAACTGGAAATTAATATTATTTGGGGACTATTACAAAAGACTTTTGGGTAGATCCTCATAAAGAGATATCTAAAACAAAACTCAAGAATGACTGATTTGAAAATGGAATAAAAAAAGCCCACAAACTTTTGTGCAATAAAGCTTTGCCATAATTGCAAATAAACTAAATTGGACCAATTTGAACCAAACCAAACTAAGTGAACCAAAAACAAATTGAACAGAACCAAATCAAGTTAGACCAAACCAAAACCAATTGGTTTGACAAAAATGAACAAAACCAATATCGGTCTCACTGAATCGAACCAAATGTTGAAATGAACCAAACTAAAGGGGTTGAACCAAACCGATTGGATGCACCAGGCTAAACCCCACATCAATAAAGGAACTGAATGACAAACAGAATGAAGACGAACCACGGAGGCATTAGCACAAAGGTCGAACAAGGACGATGGGTGGCAGCTTCCACAACATATATGAAACATTGAACCACGAACAACGCAAGCAAAAACAAACATTATGCATATTTAATTTTCATATTTGTGTGAAACTACATATGAATCACAAACAATACAATTCATAAATGTCAGCCAGGAACCACAAACAGCTAGCAAACACAAACAGTGATTGGGAGCCACAATTGGTCCTGGCAAACACCCACGATAGAAAATAGAGGTTCTGATATACCAATTCTAATTAGGTTTAAGATTCAAGGCATTCCAAAAAATCTTCACCTTGACTTGAATTCTCTCACAGATAACAGAAGTACCGAATGCAACATAAACAACATTGCCGGATGTACCCAGATTTCTCACTCATGCCTCAGTGTCCTAGGAGGAACCACTAATAATTCAAAACATTGAGCAAGTTCAAGCAATATTGGAACTTGACATGTGGAACTGATTTGGTGAACATATCAACAGGATTATCTCATCCCCATGGCAGGAAACCACTAAGAAAACTCACTACATGAAACAAGTTCTTTATAGGTGGATGGCTCGGATCCTCATCAACAATCTATAGTGCATAATTCATTATATCTTCAAAATCGTCTTTAGAGGCGAACACCAACTTTTATAGCTCTATCACAAGCTATACTTGGCTAATCTGTTTGTCAACTAGAATTCTCAAGCACAACATTTTCTGATATTTCAGTCACCTTAGTTTTTGGCAGCATAACAGTTTCTCTAGTAACGTGTTGATCTTCTCCACCCTGGTATTGTAATTCATTCATAACTAAAATGAATTGCATCTCCACCTGTTTATCAACACTACTACTCTCCACCAATCGACGAAGGCAGAGAATGAAAAAGGGCTTGGTGGCTAGAGTTCAATGAGACAAAAACCTTAATGATATCATTAATAACAAACTGAAATTGTTTCTCTTAGTGAATTTGTCGATTTTTACATTTAACTAATGAATCTTTAATTGTCGAACAAATAGGAAATTTTGAAACCTTAACAATTAGTCTCTGATACTAGTTTGTTACCAAATCGACAATTAAAGAATACAAAAGAACGTAAAAGTAGAGAAGATCAACATACAAATTGACGTGGTTCACTAACAATGTATTAGCTACGTCCACGGGACAAAGGAAAATTTTATTAAAGAGAATGTCATAAGACTACAGAATGCTGCAAAATGAATAATGGTTATAGAGTTTATATAGAACACTTCTCTAAACCCTAGGTGGAGAAGGAAAATATTTAAATAATTTAAATATATCAAATACCAATTCTAATTAGGTTTAGGATTCAAAGATCTCCAACAAGTATGATGGAGGCAGTGTATCCATTCATATAGACCACCATTCCATTTTCTTGAAAACTTTTGTTGCCTATTCCAATAGTACACAACACCTTAGATCTCATTAGAGATATGCACTCGTATCCTCCTCTCGAACAAACTACTACTTAGCTTATCATAATTCGTCTAATTTCAATATAGTGTTAAAAATGTCACTACAACAATTGTGACGGCCCTAATTTCTAAACTAAACCATGGACGTCACCATATTTAACTTATCACTAATTTTAATAACTCTCATGTCCTAGAAAAAATTTTGGCAACATAACGTCGCTACCACAACGAAATCCAATTTTTTTCCCTTTAACCTGTTTCAAAAAGAGACACTCTCAATAACATTTTACTCAAGCTAGCTACTTCCCAACAAAATCATCAAAGCTTTCAGAAGTGGATAAAAACTCAAAACACAAAATTATTCATATTTAGCAACCACTTAAATCAACAAACCAGCAACTCAACTACAACGAAATTCAACATTCTAATAAACTTGTTTCCAACTCAAAGGAAACTAAGGTCCTATCAATTTAAAGTAAGGTTTCTCCTCATGGTTTTGTTGTAATAATTATGCTTTTCTTTGTTATTATGCTTAAATTTTTATTAAATGGCCATGTTTGAATGTTAGGTTAGATGTATGATTGAAATACTGTATGTTTAATTAGATCTATAACAAAGAATTATTGTTAATCTCTCATGAAAATAGTTAGGTTAACAATGAAAGTTGCTAAAGACTATGCTTAATGCCATGTAATTTATATTGATTTCAAGAGATTAGTAATCAATTGAGTTGCATGAAAAAATGTTGTTTTTTAGAGAATAACTTGGAATTAAGTTTTTACACTTAAGCATATGAGTTACAAAAAAATCCATGAACCCTAGAAAATTGCATGATGGATTAAACAAGGATTCTTTACCCTAGAACTCTCTTTGACTCTTGTGTTTCTTATCTATTTACTTTCCTTTTTTTAGTTTTCCAGAATCACAACTTCAATTCCAATCCTCAAATAAAATTGATTCGATTCTATAATAGCTAAGTAATTTAAACCTTCACAATTGGATTCTTAGTAGAACGATATTCAGACATCAGCGTCTTATATTATACCTGACCCGTACACTTGAGGTTAACACTTAAAGTGTGCATCAAGTTTTTGGCACCGTTGCTGGGGATCCAAAGGACGGTTTTTGTTATTTAATATTCATTAGAATCGATAGATCTTAATTTGAGGTGTATATTATTTTTTTAATTTTTATTATTATTATTATTATTTTCTTTTTTGGTTGATAATTTTGTTGGTTTATGCCTTGTGACAACACTAACATCCTTCCTTTTGATCCCGAGATCGAAAGGACGTTGTAGAAGAAACCTAAGGGTTCAACACAATCAAATGGATGAGATGGCAGAGGAGATACCAAAGGCAATTCAGGGCTACTTCGAATCGACATTGACAGCAAATCAACTCGATATAATGAATGTGCCCATCAATGTCAACAACTTTGAGTTAAAACCTGGTTGATCCAATTGACTAGAGAGCTAACCTTTAGAAGAAGAACTAATGAAGATACTCACAAACACTTACGATCCTTCTTAGAGATATGCAAAACGGTAAAGATGAATGGTGTTTCTAATGATATGATTAAACTAAGACTTTTTCCTTTCTCTTTACAGGTCCAAGCAAAGGATTGGTTGGAAACCGTTGGAAATCATACCTCTAAATAGTATCACTACATGGGAGATTTTAGCTCAAGCTTTCTTGAACAAATATTTTCCACCAGCTAAATCACAAAGGCCAAGAACAGAGATAGGGACATTCTGCTAACTTGAGGATGAACAACTTTATAAGGCTAAATAGTATCCCGATGCACTCTCATCCCAACTTGAGGAATCATGACAACTTCTCATATGCCAACAACAAAAATGTGTTGTAAGCACCTCAAGGATTCAATGGAGCGGGGTATGCAAAGACATCATAATTAGAGGACATAATGCTTGACTTTGTCAAAGAGTCAAGAACAAGGACGACCACATTGGAAAATTCGGTCCAAGCTATTGCAAGCACATCATGATAGATGATGATAAGCTTCCACAAGAAGAGGATGAAGCCATCATAGAGGATGCTCCAATACAAAGAGAGAGTGCATCTAAGGAAAAGGAGAAATCAATGTCAAACATAGGAGTACTTCTAACTTTACTTCTTTTATCCTTAACACTTTACCTTCTCCTCAAAGATTTCAAAAGAAAAAGATTGATGCTCAATTTTCTAAATTCTTAGACATATTCAAAAAATTGGAAATTAACCTTCCTTTTGCAGAGGCATTAGAACAAATGCTTAAGTATGCCAAGTTCATGAAGGATGTGTTGTCTAAGAAGAAAAGGTATGGAGATTACAAAATAGTTGCACTAACCGAAGAATTTAACGCCGAAACTACAAAGGAAATTGCCTCCAAAATTAAAAGATCCAGAGAGTTTTTCTATTCCTTGTCATTTAGGCAATAATTCAATTACTAAAGCGCTTTGTGACCTTGGAGCTTCTATTAACTTAATGCCTTTATCCATGTTTAGGAAGCTCAATGGTGGAGAGGTGCAACTAACTACCATATCCTTGCTTTTGGTCGATCGATCATTCATTAGTCCCTACGGCATTGTAGAAGATGTATTGGTCAAGGTGTACAAGTTTATCTTATTGGCCGACTTTGTGATACTAGACATGGAGGAAGATGCCAAAATCTCCATAATTCTTGGAAAACCTTTCTTGGCCACCAAAAGGACCCTCATCGATGTGCAAGATGGAAAGCTTACATTCCGCCTTAATGATGAGGAGGTAACATTCGACATCTATAAAGCCCTTAAACATCCAGATGTAAAAAGGTATGAGTATTATGAACCAAGCACAAAGGTAATATCGCCCCCCTCTTCTAGTAAGAATTCTATGCATGATGATCCTTCTTTGAATGGTAAGACTAATGACATGCTTGATGTTATATGAAGCATGTTTCTAGTTGTGATAATGCTCCTAGTTCTCCTTGCATGCCTCCAAAAACTAAAATGAATTATGAACAAATCATGGAGAAGCATGTTAAAAATGAAGTGGTGAGTCCGGTAAAATATCATAATGATGACTCCCTAATGATACTCGATTACATTAGAAAATATAATGTCAACTTGACAACGATTTGTTGACCAATCCATTAAATGTTAATGAATATGTTTGTGAGTGTCAATGCGGGGGAAAACTAAAAGTTGGTGGTGATCCAAAGCATGAAGGAAGAAACTGCCTTGGGATCCACCGTGACTTGTGAGCCCCGTCTAGCTAGAAGACGTTAAACCAAGCGCTTGTTAGTAGACAACCTAATTTTATTGCTTTCTTTACTTTTTTTTCTTTTGATAAATCTTTGAGTCACTCATATGCTTTCGTATTTTTCAGGATCTTGGTTCATCACACAAAGTACTCTTTACACCAAGCCTGTTTGGTGGCTTCCCGCTTGCTCCCAGGCTTGTTCTTTCTTTGTTAAATGCTCTTATGCATTGGGGACAATGCATGATTCTAAGTTTGGGGTGGGAGGTGTTACTCATACTTTTATGTGTTTTCTTATCACCATGCATGTTTGTGAGTTTTTAATGATCATATGCATATTATTGAAATTTTGAAAAAAATTTGATAATTTTGGAGTTTTTAAAGATAATGGGAATGTTTTTTATGGTTGTGTGCTTTGATGTTGATTGCCCATGATGAGATTCAAATTTGCATGATAGATGACTTATTGTGCAAATAGAATAGCACTATCTTGAGTTAAAGTCATTTAAGTCCCTCTTAAAATCTCATATATTCTTGAGTATGTAGCCACTTTAATTCAGAATCTTTAACTGAAAAAAGGATTAAGTAGAGTGTATTTGGTTGTCACTCCGAAAGGCCCCATCGGTTAGAAAGTAGAAATGCATGATAGTTTGTAATCTTAGCTAAGGAAAAAGAAAAAAAATATACATGCCTTTGAGGAAAAAAAAAAAAAAAAAAGAAGTGCACACAAAATATATGAGCTTTACATCTTTATCCTTTTTAAATGTTAAACTTGTAATGAGTATGCATGGATGGGGGTAAAAAGAGCTGTTTTTGTTGTGATCAGTAAGGACGCCTGGAAATTGACTAGGTACGAGTCCCTTATACTGAATGTGTGAAAGCTAGTGCCCCTAGGTAAGTGAATGCAAGTTTAGGGCCCATGAAAAAAAATATGTTGGAATGGCACCTTAGTAGACATATTATTCACTTGAAATGTGTGGATGCTTGAAGATTGATGCATGGGCTAGAGTAGGGGGAAAACTAAAGAAGCTCTCTTAAGTCCCAATTTGAGTTTTAGCATTTTAAATTGAATGAGGCTTACACACACACAAATGGGAGATAGCAAGATTTGGCCTTGAATGACTATAACAATATAGATATGCTTGCATGTTTCTACTTAAGCTCTTAAATGCTATTCTCTAAAACATGAGTCGATTGCACACTTCTTCATCTAAACTCCCTCTATTTGATTTTATTCTTTGCTAAGAACTAGCAAATCTCTATGTTTGGGGTGGTGAAAAGCGCTTGAAAAGTGTTTTCTATTCTCTCAAATTAAGGGAGTTTATATTAGGTTTTACTTGTTTGCTAGTGGTTTTCAGGTTAAAATAAAGAAAATCATAAGTGAAGACCAAAAGATAAAAAATCGAGCCAAAATACAGTAAAAAAGTGAAGGAAACTCCAAATCTGCCAAAAACAGGGCAGCGCTGCTGCAACGTTTTTTCCCAAGAGCATAAGATATTTCAGCGTAGTGCCATGGCCGCGACACTGTAGCAAGGCAACCTAGGGTAGCTTTAGAGAGTTCAAAGAGTGAGTTAGCTGCAAGGAAGAGGACAAGATTTTGAGAGAGAGTCGTAGTGCTGTTCAAGTGCCGACGTGAAAGCCAAGGAGATCGTGACGATGCTACCTCAATCTAGAGTCTCTTTTCAATAGAGTTTCCCTTTCTTTATACTCTTTCTTTGTTTATATTGTTTGAACATGTTGCTTCAAGCTATGAGTGGCTAAACTCTTTAGTTTTAGGGTTTTGATGAATTTTTTATGAATTCATGTTGATATTGTAGATCCTCATGGTTTTGTTGTAATGATTATGCTTTTCTTTGCTATTGTGCTTAAATTCTTGTTGAATGGCCATGTTTCAATGTTAGGTTAGATGTATGATTGAAAGATTGTATGTTTAACTAGATCTACAAAGAATTGTTGTTAATCTCTCATGAAAATAGTTAGGTTAACAATGAAAGTTACTAAAGACTATTCCTAATGCCATGTCATTTGTATTGATGTCAAGAGATTAGTAATCAATTGAGTTGCATGAGAAAAATTTGTTTTTGAGAGAAAATAACTTGGAATAAAGTTTCTAGACTTAAGCATAAGAATTGCAATAAAATCCATGAACCCTAGAATATTGCATGATGAAGTAAACAAGGATTCATTACCTTAGAACTCTCTTTGACTCTTGTGTTTCTTATCTTTTTATTTTCCTTTTTAGTTTTATTTTCTTAAATCATAACTTCAATTCCAAGCCTCAAATAAAATTGATTCGATTCTAGAATAGCTAAGTAACTAAAACCTTCACAATTGGATCCTCAGTGGAACAATATTCGAACTTTACTATCTTATATTATAACTTGACACATACACTTGTGGTTAACACTTAAAGTGCGCATCGCGAATCTTAAGGCAGCTTGGGATCAACAGAAGAGCTATGTTGATAATTGGAGAAGAGATCTTGAGTTTGAAGTTTGTGATCAGGTTTTTCTAAAATTGTCACTGTGAAAGGGAGTTTTAAGATTTGGTAGGTATATTGGGCCTTATGAGATCTTGAGAAGAGTTGGACCAACGACTTATAGATTGCTTTGCCAATGGAGATGTCCAAGATTTTCGATCCTACTCATGTATTAAAAGTACAACCAATAGAGTTGAATGAAGATTTGATCTATGAAGAAAAACGATCAAAATACTGATGAAAAGGAACAAGTGTCCAGAACTAAGGTGATTCCATTAGTAAAGGTGCTTTGAAGGAATCACAGTGTTGAAGAAGCTACTTGGGAAACCAAAGAACAAATGATCAAGAAATATCCACACTTGTTTTCGAAGAACTGATAGCCTACTGAATTTCGAGGATGAAATTCTTATAAGGAGGTGGTGAATTGTAAGCCCTACTTTCATTCTCAACATCCTTGGGAAAGATGAAAAACAAGTAGGCGGGTAGTTGAGATGAAGGTGGCCAAGACCGTTGATATAGGTAGTCGAGTGGTGTGTGGCCGGCAAGAAAGGTGGCTAAGGTAGGAGCATATGTGGGAGCCATGAGTAGCCGAGCCACCAAGAGTGTGTGTGAGGCATCTTGCTTGGTGAGGCATGCATTAGTGATGGTGAGTGTAAACCCTACTTCCATTTTGTAAGAGTTAAATGTAAGAACGTAGTACCGATATGAATTAAATTGTTTTTCCTCTTATAGATTGAAGGAAGAAGTGAAGCAAGCCAGAAATATTTTTGGTAAGTGAATTCTAAATCATGACGAGGTAAATCGAGTTTAGGAGTAACTTTGTTTATTTGAAAATAAAATAAAATAAAATAAAAATAGGAAAAAAAGGATTTTAGAAATAAAAGAAAAAAAAAAGAAAGAAAGATAAAGAAAGAAAAAGAAATGAAAGAAAAAAAAAAAGAAAAAAAAGAAAGAGAAAGTGGGAAGTAAGCGGCAGCCGTTTATGTGTGAAAGCTGAGTTTTCGATCATTTTCTCCATTTTCAAAGCTTCAACTGACCCAACCTTGAAGCTGCATGTCAAAGGAAGGTAGAAGAAGAAGTCTAGGGAAAATTCGTGAAGAATTCTAGGTGGTTTCATGGTGTAATTGAAGCTGAAACAGAAGGTTTGATTTCTGTCGGGCAATCTGAGCAAGGTCTGGCATTTGGAGAATTGCAAGCTGTAGAGATCGAGTTTAGGGCTGCAAATTTGAGATTAGTAAGTTAACTCAAATCTTAACAACACTTGTGAAGGATGGTTGAGCTAAATATGAAGAGAAACATGTTAAATTTTAGGTGGAAGCGATTGATACGGATTTCTCGAGTGATCTGGAGCAGCGCGAAGTAAATTGAGAATATCTGTTGAACGAAGAGGATTTAAGCTAGAAAACACATTTCTTTACAAGTTTGTAGAAGAGAAGAACTTTTAATTCGGGCTGAAAATATGACTTTTAACAGATAGAAGCGAAAACAGAAGCGAAGACAGAAGCAAAATGAGATGGGTATCGCTAGAGGAAGCAACGACACTGAAGGTATAAGGGTGAGCAGCGAGACGAGTGTCCTTGGTGTCGCTGGTGGCTTTTTGTCTCACAACTCTCACTCGGTATTTCTGGGTATCGCTAGTCTCATTGGTGTTGCTACTCTCACTAGTCTCGCTGGTCTTTCTAGTTCACAATATCGCTGGTACAGTTTGGTCTTTTGCTTGAATTTGTTGGTTTAGTCTCGCTAATGGCCTGAATCTCGCTCATTAATGAACTTTTTTATGAAATGTAGCCACGGTTGAGCATTTATTAATGAACTTTTTTATGAAATGTAGCCACGGTTGAGCATTTCTTTGTGGAATATAGTCTCAGCGATGGTTTTCTTCATGAAGTAGAGTCTTGGTGGTGAATAATAGAAATGTCAAAGGCTTATTTGCTATGTAAAAAGGAATTTTAAGGAAATCTAACAAAGGGAAACGTATTATTTCAGGCCGAGAGGAGCTAGGAAAGATGTATAACCCACTAAAGGCCCGAGATAAGTAGTGAGTGACAATTTTATTTAAAACAAGTTTACTTTAAACGAGCTTTTTATGTTGTATGATTATGTTTGGAAATATGTTTATATGTTTGTGCTTTCACGGGTTTTAACATGCATATTATGTGTTTTACATTGGAAGTCATTTGAAGCATGCTAGTTGTTAAACGAGTTTTACGAAAAGCATGCTATTTATTAACCTATGATTTTATGGGAAGCATTAATGATTGTTAACGAGCTTGTGAAGATTTGAAATGTTATAAACCCGTGAATCTTTATTATGCTATTTTCAAAGCATGTTGTTTTTTAATAATGTTTTGAAAAGCTCCCAATGTTGAAGGACACGGAGAAGGCATGTCGGTAGCCGAGATATAGAAATGGTTCCTAATGCTGAAGGACTCGGAAAAGGCATGTGGGTAACCTGAGTATAGAGATAGCCCCAATGGTGAAGGACTCGTAGAAGGCATGTGGGTGGCCTAAATCTCGTATATGGGACTCGGTACTGAAGGAGTTGGAGAAGGTATTTGGGCAACCCAGGATATGATATCTATGTGTACATAGAAGTATAATAGATGCTGTTGTGTTGAGACTACTCCACACAGGTAAGGATATTCGACGTTGGGTGTGTCGAGATTACTCCGCCCCAACTAAGGATGTTTTCAACATTGAGTAGCGTTGAGCTCTGATCCGCCTCAACTTAGGAAATGTTTTTGAAATAAACTGAATTTTCGTGTATCTTTTTCTAAAATGAACATATATGGTATGACAATGCCACTTGAGCATGTTTTGCGTGGATATGACTTTGAATTGATGTTATTTACGCTTTGTTTTAGAATGATTACAGTTTGATTAGCTTCCAAGTTAAAGGAAGTTTTTTCAGGTAGCGAGCGAGTCCGAGGTGCTTAGCCTACACAGCAACTCGTCTGGGCCCACCATCAGTGTCTGGAATTTTGAGAATTGTAAATATTTGATTTTAAGGATGTGTTGTACATATAGAGGGTTAAGGGCGAAAGTTAGAGAACTTGTGTAAATATATGTTTGAGTGAAAATCAATGTCTGTAAGATAGCTTAACCATAGTTAAAGTATGTTGTTCAATCATTGTGTATATCTGAATATTAGGTGATGGTCAAGTTATAAGGTTAGCAGTGGATGCCGTAAGAGAGTCGGTGTCTACTGTCCTCACACTTTCTCCTTGGTTAAGAGGGTACCTGGGAGGGGGTGTGACAGTGACCTTGGTTGAAGACTTGATGTGTTGCTTCTTGGGCAAGTGGGCTAGGAGTTCATGCATTGGTAGAGGTTAGTTGAGGGAGCTTGGTACGTAGAGGTTATGCGTCCAAGGAAGCATATGAGGCTAACGTATTGGCAATGCGTTCAAGCTAGACGACCATTGGTCGAGGGAGGCTGCGAGTATGGATAGCCGGGTAAGGAAGCAACTAACCTCAAAAGGAGTGCTTCATCATGCGTGGAGAAATTCTTGCCCAAGGATGCGTCCACCATTCCTTCTTGATTAAGCAAAGTTGATACTTAAGTGTTAAGCAAGCAAGATTAGGTGTCAAAATGAGGTTAAGTGTGGCATGGGCTTGCATGCAAATAGGAGGTGGCGAGTTAGTGCACTTTCCTTGTTTACAGCAAGTGTACGGGTCAAGTTATAATATAAGACGGTTAAGTTCCAAATATCGTTCCACTGAGGATCCAATTGTGAAGGTTTAAGTTACTTAGCTATTCTAGAATTGAATCAATTTTATTTGAGGATTTGAATTCAAGTTGTGATTTTTGAAAAAAAAAAAACTAAAAAGGAAAACAAGTAAATGAGAAACACAAGAGAGAGTTTTAGGGTATTAAATCCTTGTTTAATTCATTATACAACATTCTAGGGTTCATGGATTTTATTGCAATTCATATGCTTAAGTCTAGAAACATAATTCCAAGTTATTTTCTATCAAAAACAACTTTTTCTCATGCAACCTAATTGATTACTAATATATTGGAACCAATATAAATTACATGGCATTAAGAGTAGTCTTTAGCAACTTTCATTGTTAATCTGACTATTCACATGATAGATTAACAACAATTCATTATTATAAATCCAATTAGTCATACAATTATCTCAACCATACATCTAATCTAACATTCAAGGATGGCCAATCAACAAGAATTAAGCATAATAACAATGAAAGCATATTCATTACAACAAAACTATGAAGAGTCTACAATATCAATATAACTTCATAAACATTTCATCAATACCCTAAAACTAAAGAGTTTAGCCACTCATAGCTTTAGGCAACATATTCACAAATAAATTAAGCTTAAAGACTGTAAAGAAGGGAAACTCTACTGAAAAGAAGTTCTTGCTTGAGGAGGAACTGTCAAGATGTCATTAGTCTTCACGTCGGGAACTCGAATGGCACCAAGACTCTCTCTCAAACTCTCTTCTCTCTTCCTTGTAGCCAACTCACTCTTTGGGACTCTTTATTGTGTTGTTCTCTAATTTCTCTATTTCTCCATGCTCTAGGGTTGTTAGAAACCCTCCAATTTATAGATTTGGCCTCCCAAATTTTATTTCAAAATTGTCGATTCTTCAAATAAGGAAAGTTGGTGTCACAGCGTTGGTCAATGGCACCGTTGCACTGACCAACATCGAATGGTGGCGCTGTCGTGCTATAAGATGGTGTCGCAGTGCTGTACGTCATGAAAACCTACCCTCGGCGCCGTACCTCAATGTCGCGTTGGTGGTGCTGCACTAAGGTTGACTGATGCTCTCGGGAAAAAACGTCATGGCAGCGCCTAACTAGCGACGCGACACTACCCTGTTTTTAGCAATTTGGTGATTCTTTCCTCTTTTTCACTTGATTTTGGCTCGGTTTGGTTCTTTTGGCTTTCGATTCTTGTTTTCTTTATTTTGACCTGAAAACCACTAGCAAACAAGTGAAATCTAATATAAACTCCCTTAATTGAATGGAATAAAAAGCACTTTTCAAGCGCTTTTCACGAGTTAAGAGTTTGCATGCAGTTTTCTGTCATGGTTATAAATAGAAGGGTTCCGGTAGATGAAGTTGGTGTGTACAAATTAATTGTGCTATTTGCAATTTTCTTCGACCAAATTTTCCCAAATTGAGTCTAGTTCCACTAAGAGCACTGCTAAAAAGAAACTCCGTGAGGAAGAACTCGAATTTCATCAAAAACTCAACCTTGCTTCGGCTATCGGGCAAACTAGAGCAAAACAAGATTTAGTGATATCTGGCACAAGAATAGGTGTTAGAGGCTGAAATTTTGAGTTGGAAGTGAAGACAGTGTGTTGAGGCTGTCGAGTGCATTTTGAAGGAGTTGTGCCTGCACACCAGCTAAGGCAGTGGCCGAAGGTGAGAATTTATTTAAGGTTATTTTAATGTATTTTGGACACCAAGGAGGCGGGCCAAAACACACTGGTTGAGCGGGGTGTGCTGCTGTTGGTGTGCAGGTTGTAGGGCAAGATAAGTCTCGCTGTTGGCGTTGTGTGTGTGCAGAAGTTGAGCGAGACAAGTCTCGTTGGTCTTACTAAGGCGCACGACTAAAGTAGTCAACGTAGATGCACGCAGGGGCCCTACCTCTTTTGAGGTTATTTTGGCAGCGTGTACGGGGACTGCTGCCCACGAGTGGCAGTGTGTGCGAGGCAGTGGCTGGGTGTGGGGGCAACGTGCCTGTGCGAGGATTGTTGCACATTTTTGGTTAGGCAGGTTGGGTGAGCGTGCTGCAGGACTGTTGGACACGCCTAGGGGCAACTTGCAACTTTTGGACATTTTGGTTGATTTTTGCTTGTGGGTTAGCCGTTTTGAGCTAAATTGAATTAGATTATGCCATGAAGAGAATTGAAGGATATTGACAAAGAAATTAACTTATTCTAGGCAAGCAAGAGCTAGGGGAAACATATAACCCACTAGAAGGCCATGACAATTTGTGAATGACATAATTTCATTTAAAATGATTTATACTCTCGATATTTCTAGTATGTTTAGTTTATTATCAAATATGAGATTTCTTGCATGAGTTGAATTTGATGAAGCATGTGTTTTTTCATATGATTTTGAACATGCTTTTACATGATTTTGAGCATGATGTTTATGATGCCGAGTTTTGTGAAAAGTATGCTATTTGAGAAATAGTTTTATAATTCTGAAGAATTGTTTATCTTGTATTTACTTATGATTTAAATTATTAGAAAGCATGCTTTATTTTCAAAAGATGGTCCCCAATGCCGAAGGACATGGAGAAGGCATATAACCAGCCTGAATACAATAGATGGTCCTTAATGTTGAAGGACATAGAGAAGGCATATGGGTAGCCTTAATATTGGGACCCTGGTATTGAAGGACTAGAGAAGGTACACAGGCAGCCCAAGTTATAATTCCTATGTGCACATAGAAGGAAATTCGACACTATTGTGTTAAGATTACTCCACACAGCTAAGGTTATTCGACGTTGGATATGATGAGATTATTCCATTCCAACTAAGGTTGTTTTCGACGTTGAGTAGTGTTGAGTTTACTCCGCCTTAACTAAGGAAAAATCTTTTTTTCCTTTAAAAAATATGCAAATGTTTATAAGGTTCAAGAAGTTACTATTTGATTATTAAACATGATTTCTTTGAGCTTTCAAGCCAAGCATAGTTTTCTAAACTTGTCACACACTGGAAAACCTAGCTCATGTTTTCAAATTTATTTTTCTACTTTCAAGGTAGCAAGCGGAACTGGGGTGCTTTGTAAACCCTACTTTCATTTCTAAGCACCTAACTTAAGTATGTGATATTGTTGTGGACTTATTCGCATTTTCTTGTTTAGGTTGAAAGGTGAAGTGGAGGAAAGTTGAGCTAGGTAGGCTTGTGGATTAAGTCGAAAGTACTTTTGGTAAGTTTAATCTTTAATCTTTATGAGATATACCAAGTTTCGAATTTATTTTGACATGTCAACTAGAATGTAAAAGACTTAAAGAGGTTGTCACCATTTGAACCAAGATGGAATAAAGCTAATAAGGATTATTAGTATTATTATTAGAATTACTATTTTATCATTAACAATTAAGTAAAAGGAAAATTAAAAAGGAGAAAAAAAAAGAGAAAAGAGAAAAAGAGAAAGTGGAGAGTGAGTCGGTGAGATAAAAAAAAAAAAAAAAAAGGAAACTTATCTTCTTCCATTGTTTGCCGCCTTTTCCCATTTCCTCCAAAACTGAAACAAGTGAAGGTTCTTCAGCTAGGCATCGAAAGGGAGAGGTAGAAGAAGATTTAGGTGGATTCGAGAAGAATTTTGAGGAGAAATTTGGTGAAATACGAAGAAGAACTAAAACTGCTCCGGAATTCAAGTAATCTGCACAGGTTGTAATGTTTCAAGAATAACGAGTTGTAGAGATCAAATTTGGAGCTGAATATTTGAAGTTAGTAAGTTAACGTATTTCTTAATGACTTTTGTGAAGGATGTCTGAGCTGAATGTGAAGGGAAACTGGTGAAATTGTAGGTAGAAGCGATTGATATGATGTTTTGAGTAATCTGGAACAGGGTGGAGAAATTTTGAGTTATCTGTCGAACAAAGGGGAGTTAGACCCTAAAATAGGGAGGTAAGCTAGTTAACTCACTGGAAGTAAATTCTAATTCAGGTTAGAAATACTATCTTTAGCAGTTGGAAGTTAAGACAGTAAGCTTGGGTGAGATAGGTCTCCCTTGTAAGGACATCGACACTGCATGTGTGGAGCGAGACAAGTCTCGCTAGTCTCGCTAGCTACTTTTGTCTAAAAAATCTTGCTAGTCTCGCTGGTCTTGCTGGTCTCGCTAGTCTTGCTGGTCAAGTAAGTCGCTGGTTTTGCTTGGTTTCGCTAGTACAGATCTCGCTGGTTTTGCTTAGTCTCGCTAGTGCAGATCTTGCTGATTTTAATTAGTCTCGCTAGTTGTTTGGTTTTGCTAGTAGTTTGGCTGCTAGTGAGCTAAATTTTAACGTTAAGACCTATTTGTTGTACATCGATGGGAATCTTAAGGAGTCTAACAAAGAAAATCATATTATTTCAGGCCGAGAAGAGCTAGGCTTATAACCCATTAAGGGCTTAGGACAAGTTGTCAGTGACAATTTTTATTTAAAATAAGCTTTAGTTTATACAATTTTTTCATTATGCTCAAGTATGTTTGTAAGCATGCTTTAAAGTTTATATTTTTACAAATTTTGTTGAACAACTACGACTTTCCAAGCATGAGTTTAGAACTTGATTTATACTTGAGTTTGAGATTGAAAGCATGTTGTTTGAATTATCTTAAGTAACAAGACCAAGATTTGAAAGAAGAAGAACAAAAAACAAGAGATTTTTTTATCAGGAAATCCAGAAGCTCAAATCGAAATCATTGAAAGCTTTGCTTTTGGTTTCATTTAGCTATAGCTGATTTGCTGATATGCTTGTTTGAAAAATTCCTTAGTCTCTTTGATATTTTCAATGGATTCAGGGCTAGGTACCTAAGTTAGTAACTAGCATTGGGAGGATACACAAAGAGTGTTGAACCTTAATAAAAACATAAGTCCGCCCCATGCTCCTTTGGTATGTTCCTTATTTCGTTATTTCATGTTTTTTCTGCAATCCAAATTCTTCTTATACCACCGCTCGAAGGGCAGATTCGCAGAGCTACTATAATGTCAATCTCGTTGAAGTCGGAAAAAAGCCTATTTTTAACATGTTCAAATCCGAAGAAGTTATAACGGACAAGCCACATGCAAGGAAACTTGCACGTGTGGTTCTGGTCAAGCTTTCCTGATGTATCTAATAACCTTGCTTCTACTCGCCGCTGGCGCACCTCTCCTAACTATTACCCATTTATTCTGGAATAATCTTTTTAGGATGGACATTTTTACATATTTCTGCCAAATCCTTCTATTATTAAGTACGACCGGTACCATTTCGATGTGTTTCGATTCTTTCGAATAAGAGAGATTGGAACTTAGACTTACTAGTGCTCCTATCTAAGACTTGCCCTTTGAATAATGCATCCAACCCGACTTCCAACTAGCATACTAGAAGATGTGATTTATGAGATTTGAAGCTGGTAAGAGATGATAGCAAAGTGAGTGTGCCTATCAGTGAATATGTATACTTTAGAAGGTTGACATGATCTCTTGTATGCAATTAGGGATAGGGAGTAAAAATGTCAGCTTGAATAAGCTGATGATACCCTGACTCCTCTTTGGTTTATGACCCAGCTCTATATAAATTGGTAACTCACTTCGTGAAGTGTTACTATTGCTGTGATTTTGCGGGTTTGGAAAGTCTCTTCCCTGTTCACCTATCGTCCCTTGACTTGATTTGACGAGCATTTGCAACTATCGCTAGAAAGAAGAAGCCAAAGTCAAAAGGTAAGTTACTCGACTCACTACAACAGCTCCACCAACTAAACTAGCATGTAATGTTGCTTTGGATTTGAGATAGATATCCACCCTGAGGGCACCAGTTGCGTTAATTGTTCTTTACTTAAGAGTTGCTAAGTTAAGTCAACTCGAGAAATGGTATGAATCAGCTTTTTCTAGCTGGGATATCCTCTCTTCGGCTGGGCGAGCGAGTTACATACCCTACACGAAGTAGGAGAGCGGGTTAACGATATCGTTATGATCAATTAATGGGACTTGGCTAGAAACTATTCTTGCCTCTATCATTAGCTTGGGTAGTCGTCGTTTCTGGTGTTTCAGTCACCTTTCAATGGCTCCCTTAATTATGTGCAAGGAATTTCCCTCATAGAGTAATGGGAAGTGGGCTAGTCCCCGAAAATGCTCGTTCCTTTGTCGTTGGGGCCCGAAATCTTCCTTGCTGAGACTTGACTTGTAGTCTCGTAAGATTACACTTGAAAAGACCTTTAGAGAAAGAGATGAACCTGCCAAGCCCCTTTTCTTTTTGATACACAGAGACAAAATGGAGGATTGGTGCCAACAGTTCATCACTGAAGAAAGAACTCACTAAGCCGAGATAACTAACTAATAATAATCTAATACTAATAGAATAGGAAAGAACTGTCTTTTCTATATACTTCCCCCGGTTCTGTTACTACTGCGGGCTTTACGCAATCAATTAGATCATATAGATATCCCTTCAACACAACATAGATCATCCAAAGGATCTTGGGGACACCACCAAAGCACAAAAGCTAGAATCTTTCAGAAAATGGATTCCTATTCGAAGAGTGCATAACTGCATGGATAACCTTTTTAGGAGGGACAATTTTACATATTTCTGACAATCACAAAGTCAACTAAACCACACTATGAAGGAAGTTGTGCTCAAAGAGATAATCAAGCTGCATGAGGCAAGCATCATTTATCCAATTCTAGATAGCAACTAGGTGAGTCCCATTCATGTTGTTCCTAAGAAGACTGGAATGACTATTGTGAAGAATGACAAGGGCGAGATGGTGCCAATAAGAGTTCAAAATGGATGGCGCATGTGCATCGACTCTTGCAAGCTTAATAAGGTAACCAAAAAGGACCATTTTCCTATTCCTTCCCTTGACCAAATGGTGGAACGGCTTGCAAAAAACCATTCTTTTGCTTTTTCGATGGTTTCAGGTTTTTACCAAATTCCCATAGCTTAAGAGGATCAAGAAAAAACTACCTTCACGTGCACCTATGGTACCTATCCTTCAGAAGGATGCTTGTTGGGCTTTGCAATGCTTCATGTACTTTTCAATGATGCATGATAAGTATCTTTTCTGATTTTATTGAGAAATGCATTGAGGTTTTTATGGATGACTTTACTGTGTATGGGAATTCTTTTGATGAATGCCTGCATAACTTGAGTCTGATCATAAAAAGATGTATTGAGAGAAATCTTGTTCTGTATTTTGAGAAATGTCATTTTATAGCTAGTCATGGCATTGTATTAGGGCATCTTGTTTCTGCTAAGTGTATTGAGGTTGAAAAAGCCAAAATAGATATTATCTCTAACCTTTCCTATCCCACGAACATTAAGGAAGTGCACTCCTTTCTTGGTAGTGTAGGATTTTACAGGCGCTTTATCAAGGACTTCTCAAAGATTGCATTTCCTTTGTCATCCTTGCTTCAGAAAGATGTCCCCTTCAAGTTCAACACTAGATGCAAAAAGGCCTTCGACGTGCTGAAAGGTTGACTGACTTCCGCCCCCATCCTCCAACCCCCTCGATGGGATGTGCAATTTGATATAATGTGCGATGCCAGCAACCTTGCTGTTGGAGTTGTGCTTGGCCAAAAGATTGATAAGAAAAGCCTTGTTTTGCTTCCAAAACTCTCAATCCAGCCCAAATTAATTACACTACAATAGAAAAAAAAATTGCTTGCCATCGTTTTTGCTCTAGATAATTTTCATTCTTATGTGCTTGGTTCTTTATTAATGTCTTTACTGATCACACCGCTCTCAAGTACTTAATGATGAAGAAGGAGTCAAAGCCAATGCTCGTGTAGTGGATTTTGCTCCTCCAGGAGTTCAATCTGACAACTAAAGATAGAAAGGGGTCAGAGAATTTTATAGCTGATCACTTGAGAAGAATCGTGCAAGATGAAGAGCTCGTGCATTAAAGAGAAGGTTTTTCAAATGAACATTTTTTCCAAGTATCTGTTGTTGTACTATGGTATGCTGACATGCTTAATTACCTGGTCACACGTGAGTTCCCTCTTGATATGTCTCATTCACAACGTGCTAAGATTAGAAATGACTCGAAATATTTTGATTGGGATACCCCACATTTGTGGAAGTTTTGTTTTGATCAAATAATTAGGAGGTGTGTCCCTGAGCATGAGTTTAAGTCTATTCTTTTCTTCTGTCATGAGATGGTTTGTGGAGGACATTTTAGTCCAAAGCGTACTGCTCATAAGATCTTCAATTGTGGGTAGTTCTGGAAATCTATGGTTGTTGATGCCTATGCATATTGTAAATCCTATAAAAAATGTCAAATGTCTGGATCATTATCTAAGCGTAATGAAATGCCTTTGAATTCTATTTTGGTATGTTAAGTTTTTGATGTTTGGGCATGGATTTTATGGGGCCTTTGTTGTCTTCCAATGGTTATCTATACTTTTGCTGGTTGTTGATTATATTTCTAAGTGGGTTGAGGCGATCCCCAGTAAAAGTAATACTTACGTTGTGGTTTCAGGATTTCTTAAAAAGATACTTTACAGGTTCGGTATGCCTCTTGCTATTATTAGTGACAAAAGGATCCATTTCTGCAACCGAACTATCAAGGCTCTCCTGAGAAAATATGGAGTTAACCACCGTGTGGCTATTCCTTACAACTTGCAAACCAACGACTAAGGGGAGATTCAAATAGAGAAGTGAAAATTATTCTAGCAAAGACTATGAATCCTGGGCGAAAAGATTGGAGCTTACGTCTCGACAACGCTATCTGGACATATAGGAAAGTCGATGAAACACTGATAAGAACTTCCCCATTCCAGCTCGTTTATGGTGAGGCATGTCACCTGTTGGTTGCGATTGAGCACAAGGCTTACTGGGCAGTTAAGAAATGCAATATGGATTTAGCCCTGGCAAGTGAGGAGAGATTGTTTGAGCTCTAGGAGCTTGAAGAATTGAGGCTGGATGCTTAAGAACTCCAGAATGTATAAGAAAAAGACAAACTATTCCATGACCAGTCATTCGTTAGGAAGGAATTCAAAGTCGGTCAGAAAGTTCTTTTCAATTCTCATATTTATTTTATGCCAAGTAAGTTGAAATCAAAGTGGTTTAGTCCATTTGGAATTACTAATATTTTTCATCATTTTGTAGTTGAGGTTCGAAGTTCGAAAACTAGAAAGGTATTTAAAGTGAATGGACACCATTCGAAGATCTTTAATGAAGGTGAAACCAAGCCAATTTGCTTGGGTGTGGGTTTGATACTTCCCTCGTATTTCTGAGCCCATATTCACCAATTGTCGAGCAACCGACGTTAAACATTTTCACTTCCTAGAGGCAGGCAGGCGTCAACTTTAAATGTTTTCCTTATTTTTTTCTTTAGTTTGTTTTGTTTGATCATTTTTAGTTGAGGGTTTTGATGATGTTTTTTTGTGATGGCATGAATTTCATGTATTGATGGGGTGATGCATGCCCAACCTCGCACATGCCCAAAATAAGGGAAGTCCTCTGTTTCCCTCCCTTTTTCCTTTGTCCCTGTGCATTATTGTTTCTTTATTGATACATTGAGGACAATGCATGATTCAAAAGTTGGTGGTGGTTTGGGTTGCATTCTTGCACATTTCTTTGTTATTTGGGCTGAGGATATTATTTGTGATCTTTAATTTAGTTTAATGCTTGGCCTGTGAACCCTTGAGCATCTGTGCTCGGATTTTGCATGAATTAAATATTTTCATGATGTTTTGCTCGTTGTTTCCTTGTTGGTTTCAATGAAAGTTGTCACCTCGAAAGACCCACTTGTGGTTAGAGGTAGTTTTCTTCAAAATAAGTGTAAAGCTAGACTAGGAGAGTAAAAAAAGAGTAACAAGCCTATGTGTCAAAAGAGTAAAAAGAAAAAAAAAAAAGTGAAAGAAGAAAAAGTGGTAAAAAGGAAGAAGAAAAAGCCAAAAAGAGCGAATGAAAAAAAAAGTAGAAAAAGAAAAGAAAAAACAGTGTGTGTGAGTGCATGGATAGGGGTAAAAAAGAACTACCCTTGTTGTGACCAGTTCAGATGCCCACAAGAAAAGAGTGGGTACGAGTCCCAATAATGAGTATGTGAAAGCTAGCGCAAAAACAATGCCCTTTACTTTTAAGTTGTGCGTGTGTTAGGCACCCTGTCGACTTATTGCACCCTTTTTTTAGTGTGAGCAACTTAAAGACCAATTACCGAGTCAGAGTAGGGGGAACACAAACTAAGGGCTTGATAAAACCTTTTCGGATATGCTTAGAGTCAAAATGGTGATGTTTTGCATTTACTCATGTATGATTTAACTTAAAAGGAGTTTTTAAATTGCATCTCAAATTACTTGTCTGCAATCGGATTCCTAAATAAATGCAATCCTACCTTGAGAACTGTTAAAACTTGAGTCACGAGCTATGTAATCTAGCAAACATGTTATTGCAAGATTATGTGCATTTCTACCTTGCTCAGGGACAATCAAGAATCAAGTTGGAGGTGATTTGATAACTCCTTAAAAAAGTTATCTCCCTCGGCTTTATTCGGACTCTAGTGTTAAGGTAGTGAGACAAACCATCGAGGTCGATTTGGTGCAAAAACGAGTTAAAATGGAGCTCTGGAAAAATAGACCAAGTGAAGGGGTCAAAATGACCAAAATACCTCTAAAGAGCACAGCTGCCCTGAGCTTTACGCTGAAAACCTGAGAGCATCATTTGTTGCAGGTTTGCGACACCCTGGGGTAACACATTGAGCCTCCTAAGTTTGACGAAAGCGGAATGCGAGCACACGCCTCGCAGCGCAAAGCGCAGCGTCGCTATGCTTAAGATAAGCACTACGACTTCTTTGTCGAGCGTAGCGACACTGCTGAAGAGCGCAGTGACGCTTCGACAGTTTGTATATATCTTTGTGAATTTTAGGTCATTTAAAGGAGAGCCTAACCTTCAGCCCCCATTTCTGATCATTTTTGTTGTTGTTCTTCATCTTCCCTTCCCTTTTTCTTTTCCATTTCTATTTGTAATCACTCCAAAACTTGTAGATTGTGCTTGATGAGGATGATTGGCTAAGGTAAGTTTGCTTGGGGATAGGATTTTAGGCTGGAATTTCTTGAGAATTTGTACTTAATTTTGGATTGATTGCCATGAATTGATTGGATTCTAATCTTAATCCTTATGGAGGTTATTAGATTGAATTGACAACTCTTGATAATTTCCTCTTTAATTGCAAATTCATTTGGCGTGAGCATTAATTAAGTTGCCTGTTTAATTAGTAGAGGTTTTAATTGAGGACTTCTCCATCAACTGGGTTTTTATGAGTTAATCGAATGTTAGACTGGGCTTTCCGACCTTTCTTTCATCACAATTAAATTCTGCTTTGCTTAATGTGAATTTGGTTCATTTTTTGAAGGCACTATCATTCTAAATAATGAAATCAAGTTTAGTTTGAATTATGCTTGCTTAATTTGATGATTAGGAGCATTTTTAGTGACATTTGATGTCATTTGGTTGTACATTCATTTGTAATTTGTTTTAATGGTTAGTATTCAATGATAGAAGTTTAGCCAAATCCATTCCTATCTCCAAGTATTCATTTAATTTGACTTCTCTATTATTCATCTGCTCTCTTCTCGCTTGCTGATCACTAACCCGCCCTTCCCCCCACTTCGTATCTAAAAGAATTCAACAATTGAATTGGGCAAGTCACAAACTCTCAGTGGTTCAACCCCGTTCTTACCATTATTCTACGTTATGTGGTAGTAACCATATGTTCGGTGATACAAATTGTATTTGATAGTTGGGGAAAGGTTTACAACGCCCCTTCTCTGAGGAAAACTATCAATGTTAAACAGAAAGCACAGACAATCACTTGTAACAACCAACAAAATAAACTACAAGTAAAAAAGTGATTGCACATAAGAATTAGTAACCTCATTCGATGATGACCACCTACCTTTGGGGGCTAATATGCCCAGAGAGATAATCCACTACTATTGAATGGTTAAGCGTTTACAACAATATACTTCGACATCCAATAGTGTACAAGACTTCTCTCAGCTTGATTATTTTTCTTGTAGTTCAATGAACTCCTTTCACTGATGGATCTCAGGTCCCCTTGAGATGGAGAAATCCTTCTCAAGTATAAAGTTGATAAGCACTTGAAAAGTGCTTTCTATCCTCTCAAATTAAGGGAGTTTATACTAGATTTCACTTGTTATAGTGGTTTTCAGGTTAAAATGAGGAAAATTAGAAGAAAAGACCAAAAGATCAAAACCGAGCAAGAATACGGCGAAAAAGAGAAGAAAAACTCAATATGACAAAAATTGTGGTAGCGTCGTGGCGCTAAAACCCGAGAGTAAACTATTCCGAACGCAAGCCTGGCGCCGCATTGCTCTCCAACAGCGCCGCAGTGATGTCTTCAAATTTTCAAGAGCGCTGCAACGCCAGGTTTTCATAAATGAAAAATTGGTATTTTTGGTAAGCTTTTGGGCTGCCAACTCTATAAATTTGGGGGTTCCAAGCAGCCCTAAAAATGAATTTACCATCAATCTACAGACCAAAAGAGGCACAAGAAGGAAAGAATTGAGTGAGAATTTATAGAAGAGTTAAAAGAGTGAGTTAGTTGCAAGGAAGAGGAAAAGAGTTCGAGATAGTCATGGTGTCATTCGAATTCCGACGTGAGAGCCAAGGAGATCGTGACAGTGCTACCTCAATCAAGAGCCCCTTTTCAGTAGAGTTTCTCTTTCTTTATACTCTTTCTTTGTTTATTTTGCTTAAACATGTTGCTTCAAGCTATGAGTGGCTAAACGCTTTAGTTTTAGGGTTTTGATGAATTGTTTATGAATTTATGTTGATCTTCTAGACTTTCATGGTTTTGTTGGAATGATTATGCTTTTCATTGTTATTGTGTTTAATTCTTGTGGATTGGTCATCTTCACATGTTAGGTTAGATGTATGATTAAGAGATTGTATGTTTAACTTGATCTATAACAATGAATTGTTGTTAATCCATCATGAGAGTGGTTGACAATAAAAGTTGCTAAAGACTATTCTTAATGCCATGTAATTTGTATTGGTTTCAAGAGATTAGTAATCAATTGAGTTGTATGAGAAAGGGTTGTTTTTTAGAGAAAATAACTTGGAATTAAGTTTCTAGACTTAGGCATATAAATTACAATAAAATCCATGAAATCTATAATATTGCATGATGAAATAAACAAGGATTCATTACCCTAGAACTCTCTTTGACTCTTGTGTTTCTCACTTTAATACTTTCCTTATTTGGTTTATATTTTCCATAATTAACAACTTCCATTTCAATCCTCAAATAAAATTAATTCGATTCTAGAATAGCTAAGTAACATAAACCTTCACAATTGGATCTCCAGTGGAACGATATTCGAACTTCACCGTCTTATATTATAACTTCACCCATACACTTGCAGTTAACACTAAAAGTGCGCATCAAAAGCCTTAGGCTCCCCCAAAGACCGAGAATCTCTTTTCTGTAGTGATACCTTATGCTCCCCCTAAGACAAATATTATCTTCATGGTTATTGCTCTCGACGAATAATAAAGTTGCACAAATTTACCTACATAACCTGAAAGGAGATGTGAGAACAGTATACATCACCCCTCTTGTGACGCATACCATCCATTCCTTCACTAAATATCCTAGACTGTCCACAAAATACATTTCACACCTTAAGACATTTCAAATATAACACATAGGAAGTATAGAGCAAGGAACAAAACAGATTGTTGCACCACTTGGCTACACAAAACATAAATTTTCTCTACACAAATACAGAAGCAGCTACCCTAAAAACTTTGTTAATCTCCTTTTATAAATCGATGCCACGAAAGGAAAAATATATCCCAATTGGAAATGATATGCATTATTTCCATTAAGAAAAAATATCAGACAGAATATATCAGCATAAAATATCCAAATAAGGGAAGAAAATATTTTGTAGGAATTTTTAATGTCATATACGGATGTTAAGACTATATTTGTGACAACATGAAAACTCTACACGTTGCCTTAAAATAATTAAGAGCCAACAGACAAATCTCCAACAATTTGATTTTGTTTTGTATTTTGGAGAGTTACTAAGTTACTGGCCTATAAATAGCAATATGCTTTTTTATATGTAGTATCCCACCTCAAATTGAAGAATTATCTCCTTTGTTTCTTTTTTTCTTTTGGTCTTTAATTGAGTTGATAACAAGTATCCAAGAGTTCTGTCAGATCTAAGTAGTTCGAGGTTGCAGTTTTACCAAAGTTAGTCGTTGTATCATGTTGAGACGATTGTTGTAGTTTGCTTGCATCCAGTGCAAAGCTAATAATTGTCTTCAGGATAGTGCTTATCAAAAGCAGGCCTCGATCACCTATTGATTTCTCCATAATATCTTGAGGTTTTTCGTTATTTCAATTCCTAAGTTTTGTTACACCATCTTGTTGGTTGAATATTAATTGGAAATACTCGTTCAAGTTGAGGTGTAATCAGTTTACTAGTGTATTCAGTTTACATATATTATTTTTTCCCAACAAAAACTGTTCTAATTCGTTCAAAACTACTACAAATCTACAATAATATATATCTCCAAAGTGTTAAGAAAAATACTAAACACAATTAAATCTAGTCGGAAAAGAATTTAGAGCAATGTTACCAAAGACCAAAAAGTTGGTTTGTTTGTGTCAAGTAAACTTAATCCCTACAGATTTTGAGCCAGGAATGAGTGGTCCAAATCTAAAGTTGAATTGAAGTGGGTTAGAGCCGAAACTCAACAAAAGATGAAAAATGTTGATGAAAGACGATGTTGAAATCATGTGAGTATGAGCCAAATCAAGTAGGTCTCGCGTTGCTGCTCACCAGAAGCTGTTGCTAGCCATTCGTTGGCCTTTGCCGTAAAAGAGGGAGCTAGCGGAGAGATGAAAAATGAAGGGAGAAATGACCAAATGGAGATATAGGGGCTTTCACGTATTTTAGAGAGAAAGATAGATAGAGACGAAGAGGTGGGGTTGGGCTTCATCCTTTTCTTTTCTCTTTATTTTTTAACTAAAAATTAATATTATATGAGTATTAAAATGTATCCATTAAAATTTTAAAAAATAAATATTAATTTTGATATTCAAATGACTAAAAAAAACCAGTTATAAAGGACAAAAAAAAAATCTAAAATTTCTACTTTTTCATGCCAAAATCGTTTTTTTTTTTTCTTTTAATTTTCAATTAATTGACTCTAAAGATATGTTGCTATGTAATGACGATTGATTCTAGTCATGAATGGGTGACATAAAAAGATGTTAAAACAGTCGAAAAATCCAAAATTTGCCATTTTTTCTCGCTAAAATCACACATTTTTTGTTTTCCTACATTTAATGACCGTTATATTTTAATCATAAATTAGTGACACAAAAAAACTGTCATAAATTTCAAAAAAAATCCAAAAGAAATTATTTTTTTCACACAAAAAACGAATGATTTTAGCTTTAATTACCGTTTTTTCTCTCTCCTACCTATTTTGTCACTGTTTATATGTCATGATAGTCTACATTGTTATAGTGTAAATTTAACGTTAATTAAATCCTAATAAGAAAAAGGTTGACCACAGTGTAAGATTTTAAAAAAAAAACAATAAATATTAAATAAGAGAAGTGACAAAAAAAATTTCCTTTTCAAGACAAAAATAAAGGTTTACACCAACAATTCTCAAAAGTTAGCACTCAATATCGTCATCCTTAGTGTGTTTGACTTAACCTTGAGCAATTAACCCTAATCTTTGGACGTGGTGTTTCCAATGTTCATTTAACTTAGTTTTAAAGTTACTTAGGAGAAAGTAAGTTTGCTATTTTGAAATTATGAGAGAAAATAAATATCTAAATAAGGACAAACACATTTTACTAAAGAGTGATGAAACAAAATCTCATCACCTCTCTCATGGTCCCTGCCAAAAAGGAAAAAACATTTTTCTAATCTTATGTCCACTAAAATAGTCTCAATCAAGCGTGCGTTAGCATGGATAGCATTTTAGAAAAGTTATATTCAACTATGTTGAATTTTCTCAAACATGGTAGAAAATCTTTTAAATGTGTGAAGACAATATAGGATATCAAATTTTGACTTGAGCGTTATCTCAAAGAGATAAGTCTAACCATCTTCCAAATTTGAACTCGTCCATTAAAATTAAGATAGCAAATCTTAATGTTACAAATAACATAAAAATAATTAATTAAGCCTTAAATTTAATTAAATCTATTTTGAATCTTCTTATTTTAATGGTTGTGATTTTCCTACTTGATTCTCTTTCTATTTGACCACATGCATATTTGTGTTTGAGTATTCTTTCAACTCAGTACTACTTTTACTCATGGTTAAGGCTGTCCAAATTTTGGTTGTCTATGACCAATATTTGCTTGTACCACACTCAACAAACACCCTAAATAAGGATCAATTTCCCAACACTACAAAAAAAAAAAAAAAAAAAAAAAAAAAAAGAGGCAAAAAAAAAAGAAATTTTTTAAAAAAAAAAAAAAAAAAAAAAAAAAAAAGAGGCAAAAAAAAAAGAAATTTTTTAAAAAAAAAAAAAAAAAAAAAAAAAAAAAGAGGCAAAAAAAAAAGAAATTTTTTAAAAAAAAAAAAAAAAAAAAAAAAAAAAAGAGGCAAAAAAAAAAGAAATTTTTTAAAAAAAAAAAAAAAAAAAAAAAAAAAAAGAGGCAAAAAAAAAAGAAATTTTTTAAAAAAAAAAAAAAAAAAAAAAAAAAAAAGAGGCAAAAAAAAAAGAAATTTTTTAAAAAAAAAAAAAAAAAAAAAAAAAAAAAAAGAGCCATAACATGTAGTCATTTGTGGTCGAGATGTCGATGGACATATATAAAAAAATCATAAATATAAAAAAAAAAATCATAAAAACATCTAAATTGGTTGGTACTAACCTGAACATAGCTCTTAACTAGTTTAAGTCGTATATATACACTCTTAAACATAAGGTTAGAGGTACTATTTTGTTCATATGATATATAAGGTCAACTTTCTATTTGTATGTCACTGAATTCAGAGGCAACTCAATTGGTATATCAATTAGAGCACTTCTTCAGACTTTCACGAATTACAATCAATACATCTCTAAAGATGTCTATTAAACCGACTCGCTGAAACAAGTTGATTCTCACCCTCACTAATAATCAAAGAGGCAACAAAAAGTAAATTAAAGAGAAAAATGTACTGCCACAAAAATCGTGAATACCAAAAACCTAGATCTCTTCAAATTAATTCATTTGATTTGATTGATGAACAAGAAAAGAAAAGACTGTATTGACATTCATGTTCACTAAAAGAAGAAAAACAGAAGTTCATGACTTGGAATAAGGCAATTTGGTGTCCCTTATGAGCTCAACCACTCTCCTCATGGATGGTCTGTTGAGAGGCAAAGCAGAAGTACAAAGCACTGCCACATCCAAAATCTTGACTATCTCTTCTACTTTACATGTCCTTGGATCCAACTTTTCATCAATAATCTCATCCAAACTCAACCCTTTCTCTTCTTTTCCCTCGGACAAAGCAGCCTTTGTCACCCATTTCACAATATCTTCATTCTCCCTAAAACACACATCGTTCGGTCGCTTCCCTGTCACTAGCTCCATCAACACCACTCCAAAGCTATACACATCGCTCTTCTCTGTCACCTTCATTGTATATCCATACTCTGTGGTTTAAAATGTTATAGATGTGAGTACATAATCAAAAATTTCATAAAATATCAGCTTAAAGTTATTAGATGTTGCTTACCAGGGGCAATGTAACCGTAGGAGCCAGCAATGCGAGACATGACATTGCCATCATTTGCTTCTGCCTGTCGTTGCATTGACTTTGCCAAACCGAAGTCAGCCACCCGAGGTTGAAATTCTCCATCCAAGAGAATGTTGTTGCTCTTCACATCGCGATGGATTATCGGAGGGACGCAGTCATGGTGCAAGTAAGCTAATCCTTGGGCTGCTCCGAGGGCGATGTTGTATCGTTTTGACCAATTAGACAAAGCTTCGGATTTGTGTTCATGTAGGACATCTCCCAAACTACCATTTTCCATGTACTCGTACACAAGAATCCTACTTCCTTCACCATTGCTACAACTTAAGAGCAACTTCACAATATTGGCATGCCGAATACGACCCAATGTCTCAACTTCAGACTGGAAAACCAATTCTGTATCCAATTTATTGTGACCACCCCATAGGTTCTTCACTGCGATGGTCTGACCTATTTTTAGATCAACTTTGAAGACAGTACCTGACCCGCCTGACCCTATAATATTTGCTTTGGTTAGATGAGGAATTACATCTTCTTCATCGAACCCGACACGTTGGAACTTGGTCACCGTCCATGGGGATTTCGATTTCTTGAAGAGATTCATCTTGAATTTGATTACCCAGATGAGAGAGCCGATGAGAACGAAAGCGATAAGCGACAAAACAATGACAACATAAAAACTTATGGATTTGGGTTTGGGGCACCGGTTCAGCGGCTTCAAATCCGGGCTACACAGACCCGGATTACCCATTAAGCTACTGACAAATAGTTCGTTGTCGAAGCCGGAAGGAACTTTTCCGGTTAATTTGTTGTTGGAGAAATTGAACTGACCCAGTTTAAGCTTCGTCAATTCCTCGGGGATTTCGCCGGAGAGTGAATTTGCAGAAAGATCCAAGTACTTTAGAACTGGTAAATCGCCTAGTTGAGGCGGAATCTCACCGATGAATTGATTGTGCGACAGATTCAACTCGGTTAGTTCTTTCCATGTGTAAACCGATTTGGGTATTTCTCCGGTGAACATGTTTTCTTCCATGTCGAGCTTTTGAAGATGCTGCAACTCTGTTATACAGGAAGGAACTCCGCCGGAGAATTTATTCCTGCTGACGTCTAACCGGACAAGCTCTCGCAATTTGCAAATCTCCTTCGGTAACTGGCCGGAGAAGTTGTTACCGGAAATCAACAAATCTTCGAGAAAACGAACGCCACTTATCGCCGGAGGAATGGAGCCCTGAAATCGATTTTCCGCCAGCAGAATATTAGTAAGCTTAGAGAGATTCCAGAACGAGTCCGGTACCTTCCCGGAAAGTTGATTGTTCTCAATTCTGACATAATACAGAGAATCGCAACTACCGTACGATTCTGGGAAATTTCCAGAGAGACGGTTGTTGAATAAAACGATTTTCTGAAGTTGGTTTCCATGGCAGAGAAATTTCGGAATTTCACCCACAAAATTGTTGGTAGAGACATCAATCTCATTCAAATAAGTATTCAGACCCAAATTCCGGGGAAGTTCGCCGTAAAAGCTATTGTTAAACAATTTCAAATTGAGAAGATTTGGGTTAGAAGCTAAGCTCTCCGGGACCTCGCCGTCGAGGAAATTGTCACTGAGATGCAGATATTGAAGAGGGAGAGCAGCAATTTTCTCCGGCAATTTCCCGGTGAGACTATTCTGCGAGATGTCCAGCGAAAACAGAGTAGTCAAATTTCCGATGATCTCCGGCAACTCACCGGAGATTCGATTGTTATAGAGTTGAATCTTCTTTATGCTCCTTAGTCCGCCGATTGAATCCGGGATCGGACCCGAAATGGAATTGCTAGATAAATCGAGATTAGTAAGCAAAGTAAGGTTGCCGATGGAATCAGGAATGGGTCCAACGAAATTCGAAAACGGTAAAAACAGGTTTACAAGTTTCTTCAGGTTTCCGATTTCAGGTGGTAACCGATTGGGTTTGAAATTATTATAAGCGATGGCCATTTCAGTTAGCTCACCGAGATTTCCCAGAAAAGAAGGTAATGAGCCGTTGAGCAGATTCTGCGACAAACGGAGCACTCTCAGCGCCGGTAACTGTCCGAAGCTTTGAGGAATATCACCGGTGAAATTGTTGGCGGAGAGATCGAGAATTTTCAGTTGTGTGAAACCAGCGGAAAACTCCGGCAAGTTCCCGACGAGTAAGTTAGAGGAAAGATTAAGGAGTTGCAAATGAGAACAGAGAGAGAAGGAAGGAGAGAGTAAAGTTCCATTGACGCTGCAGTTGGAGATAGAAAGGGATTTCAGAGACGAAATCCGGCAAAACTCGAAGGGAAATCCGCCGGAGACGCCGGAATCACTGAGATCGATGGAAAGAACAGAGGAATTAGTGGAATCGCAGGTGATTCCAGTCCAATTACAGGGGTTGCGAGCTTGGTTGGGAACCCAATTGTTCAAACAGCCTTTGGGATCATCGAGATGGGTGTTTTTAATTCGTATCAGAATATCGTAATCGTGGTTGGAGAAGAGAGCGAAAACAGAGAACTGAAAGAAGAAGAAGAAGAAGAAGTAAATGATGAAGAAAAGAAGGTAGGGAGAAGATGGAGGAAGGTTCAGAAATGGCATAGTTTTTTCTTTTGTCTTTGAGCTTCGAAACTCAAAAGTGAGAGGAAAACATGTCTTTTGAGGAAGGAGGGCGCTGGTTTTGGATTGGATTTTATAAGTGGGTTTGTGTGTTTGGAATGGAGAGAGAGAGAGACAATCTTTCAACATTAAAATGATACAACCTCGATTTATATGAATGCTTATATGCAACCAACTATTGTTGAATACTTATAAGGCTGTTTTCTGAGGCATATTATTTTTTCATAGACAAATTGATTTATTTACTTGAGATTTTTCCCCTCTTCTTCTTTTTTTCATTTTATATATAATGTTGTTTTGAATATAGTTTATTAATTGATTTATTTTAATTTAACAAAATTAATATAATTATTTGTTTTAATAAATTAATGATAATTGATTAAAATATTTATTTAATTTATTTGACAAATAAAAATTTATTAATTGAATGCAATTATTTATGTACATAAATTATTAATTAAATAAGGATTATAACTTAAATTTCTACTTTGTTATTCTCAAAATAAATAAATATAACTTTGGTATCAAAACTCTGAGTGATTTATAAATCTGTTTTTTTTTTTTTTTAATTTAAGAAGCAAAATGAAGTAAAATGAGAACATAAATACTAAGAAATTATAATATTAAAATAAATAAATAATATAATAGTATAAATGCAAATGGAAATCTATGGAATTTTAAAATCTCCCAAATTTCTCCCATCCTTTCTTTTCTTTTCTCATGAATGTGTGTTCGCTCAAGATCTACTAAATGTCGCTATTTATAAGTAAATTGGCAAGTAGGATGTGGATGTACATGTCCACTAAGGATGTGTGATTATGAGACACATAGACAATATATGGGGTAATTGGCAAATGTCACTTGGTCTTTTGATACTAAGAACGGATACATAATGGGCATCTAATAATTATCATAATATTTATGATACTCCCCCTTAGATGCCAATTATATATATGAAATATGTCTCGTTAAAACCTTACTAGGAAAAAACCCAATGATAAAAAATTCCAGTGAAGGAAAAAGAGTATATATTTCATATAATCTAATCCTTCTAAAAGAATATAATATATTTGCTCTCCTCATAGAAATATCACTTGAGATCTCTGAGTCATAGCATTCCAATGTTCTACACTAATTTTTCAAAGGTTGTCGTAGGTAATGCTTTTGTAAATATGTCTGTCAGGCTATTCTTTGAACAAATTTGTTGCATGGTGATGTCGCATCTTCTTCAAGATCATGAGTGTACAAAAGTGGTGAAATATGTCTTGTTCTATCTCCTTTAATATATATTCTCCTTTGAGTTGGGCTATACATGCTGTGTTGTCTTTGTATTACGTTGTTGGAAGATTTTTACTAAGGGACAAGCCACATGTTTCACGAATGTGTTGAGTCATTGATCTTAGCCATACACATCTTCTATAGCCTCATGAATTGCAAGAATTTCAACATGATTTGAGGAAGTAGCCGTTATAGTTTGTTTCACTGATCTCCATGATATAGCAGTTCCTCTACATATGAACAAATAACCTATTTGAGATCTAGCTTTGTGTGGTTTAGATAAATATCCAGAATCTGCATAACCAACTAGATCAAATTCGATTTGTTTGAATAAAACAAACTCATCTATCCTTCCTCAAAGATAATGTATATGCTTAATTCCATTCCAATGTCTTTTTGTTGGAAAAGAACTATATCTAGCTAATAAATTTGCTGAAAATGCAATATCTGGTCTTGTATTATTAGTAAGATACATAAATGCACCAATTGCACTAAGATATGGTACTTCAGAAACAAGAAGTTTTTCACTATTATCTCAAGGTCGAAATATATTTTTCTTTACTTCTAGTGAACGTTTCCATTGGAATGTTTAATAGATGTGCTTTGTCCATATAGAATCTTTTTAAAAATTTTCATGTATAAGTTGACTGATGAACAAATATCTCATCTGCTAAATGCTCAATTTGTAAGCTAAGGCAAAATTTTATTTTTCCGAGATCTTTCATCCAAAAATTTTTCTTAAGATATTCTATTGTCTTAGAAAGCTCTTCAGGAGTTCCAATTGTATTTAGGTCATCAATATATACAGTTATAATAGGAAATCCTAACTGTGATTTTTTTATGAAAACACACAGACATATTGGATTATCTTGATATCCTTCTTTCAACAAATATCCACTTAGGCGATTGTACCAGATTCGTCCTGATTGTTTCAATCCATATAGTGATCTCTGTAACTTTATTAAATATAATTCTCAAGAACTTGATCTATATGTTTCGGGTATCTTAAATCCTTATAAGATTCTCAAACAAATGTCATTATCAAGAGATCCATATAAATAGATTGTGACTACATCCATAAGATGTATGGCCAAACTTTGAGACACAATCAAGTTAATTAAATTTCTTTGTGTAATTGCATCCACCAGTGGAGAATATGTCTCCTTATAGTTAATACTAGGTCTCTATGAAAAATCTTGTGCAACTAGTCTTGCTTTATATCTTGTGACCTAATTATTTTCATTTTTTTTTTCTCACATATACTCATTTGTATTCCACAGGTTTGACACCTTCTGGTGTTCAAACTACTGGTTCAAAAACTTGACATTTCGAAAGTGAGTTTAATTTTGCCAGGATTGCTTCTTTCCACTAAAATCAATCTTTTCTATGTCAAGATTCTTCAACAGATTTTGGTTCAGGATCCTCATTTTCAAATATAATATCAAGTGCAACATCATATGCGAAAATGTTATCAATAACTACATTTGTTTCGTTCCATCTTTTCCTTGTCATGACATAGTTTATTGAAATCTCATTATTATCTTTAGGTATTTCACCTTTTTCACTTGTCCAGGGTTTCCTCATGGATATTTACATCGTCAAAAAAGTATTTCTTATTATCTATTTTTCTTTTCTAATGAATTTTATCTTTGGAACTCACTGGTCTACCACAATTTTAGTGTGTTTCAAACTCATTATTGACAACTTTTTGTGTTGGGATATCAATTTTTTATGGAACATTTCCAATAGGTATATTTGACTTAGTTACTTCCTTTGCATCTATAAATGCATATGGTAATTGATTTTCTATATTTTGCAAATGAATTATTTTCTAGACTTCAAATTCACATTGATCAATACAGGAATCTAAATAAGATAATAATGATGCATTTCTTGTAATTTCCTTTTCCAAGTTCTTAATTCCTCTCCCTAATGTTGGAAAATTTGTCTCATTAAAATGAAAATCAACAAATCACTTGGTAAATACATCACCTGTTAGGGGTTCAAGATATTTAATAATTGATGGAGAATCATATCCAACATATATTCTTAACCTCCTTTGAGGGTCCATCTTAGTACGTTGCGGTGGAGCAATCGGAACATAGTACATCCAAAAATTCATAAATGGGAAATATTTGGTTCCTAACCATAAGCTAATTGTAATGTGACAGTATACAAAATAGCATGTCCCTATACAGATGTAGGAAGCTTAGCTCTCATAAGTAATAGTTTAGCAATTAATTGCAAACGTTTTATAAATGATTCTGCTAAACCATTTTGTGTATGAACATGAGCTACAGGATGTTCAAGATTTATCCCAATTGACATACAATAATTATCAAAAGGTTGGGATATAAATTCACCAGCATTACCAAGACGAATGGTCTTAATTGTATAATCAGGAAATTGTGCTCTTAACTTAATTATTTAAGCAAGTAATCTTGCAAATGCAAGGTTTCTACGTGATAATAAGCACACGTGTGACCATCTTCTTGATGTGTGTATTAATACCATAAAATATCTAAACGGTCTGCTTGGTGGATTAATAGATCCACATATATCACCATGAATTCGATTTAAAAATGCAGGTGCTTCAGTTCCCACTTTAGCTGGTGATGGTCTAATTATTAATTTGCAGAGCAAGCATCACATGATAATTCACTAGATTGAAGAATCTTCTCGCTCTTCAATGGGTATCCATTTGAATTTTCAATAATTCTCCTCATCATTATAAATTCTAGATGACCCAATCGATCATGCCAAATTGTAAATATATCTAGATTCCTGAACTTCAGGTTCATTGTTGCATATGTTTCAATTACTCGTATATGAGTATAATATAGTCCAAAAGATAAAGCAAGCAATTTTTCCAAAAACCGTTTTTCATGTGAGAAAGTGATAGCATCATAAATGTGTTATCTTACTCTGCTTAATTCGAGATTGTTCCTTGGGTTTACTTGTTTATTTGGTTATTTTACGGATATTGAGTTCCTAATGGGTAAAATCGAGCGTTAGTAATGAATTGGAGCTAAAATGGACCAAAACAAAGTTCAATTGCATCAACTGGGGAATAGAAGGTCAAAATGATTATTTTGCCCCTAAGGTCATGGTGTTGCGGCGCCACTTAGGCGCTGCTGCTGCATTTTCCCAAGAAGGAAGAGTTTTAGTAAAAGTTGTTGGTGTCGCGGTGCCCCAATATTCACCCCTCGTAAAATTCCTGTCATGTCGCGGCACCATCACGATTTCATAAAAGGACCTTCAGCCGCCTACGTCGAATTACCACGGATCCCAGTCGACTTCATCAAGAATTCTCTCAACTTTCTGTTGGGACTGGTATGTCCTAAATCTCTTGGGTCTTGTAATTTTGTAAATTGTATATACATTTTATTTATTGAATAAAACAAGAAGTTATTTGATCTCTTTTATGCATTAACTCAATAAAATAAACTAAGATTTCATGGTTATTTTGTGTAAACTTAAACATGTATGTGGTTGACATACAAGGTTGGATCATGCTTAAGTAATAACAAGGTTTGTAGTATATGAATAAAGTTGGGTGTCTTATTTTGGTAACATTACGGATACGATCCACTTTGTAATTGTTACAAGGAGTTGTAAAGTGTTACAAACGATTTGATCCTAATTGTTCATGTGGAGACATGTGAGTGGGGGTATCCTATGCAAAGAATTTGTATAAGACCGGACCGCAAAATGTTTAATTTCTCTTTGTAACATCGTTAATTGTAGAAATTAATATTTCATAGGATGACTATAGATAACTCGACTTGAATCCTAAGTCAGTTGGGGTCCATGAGGGCAATCCTTTGATCTATATGGGTGAAAGTGGCCAAATCGCCGACTCAATACGTCTACTATTTTGGGGATTTGTCTGACTAGGGAGTTGGGAACATATCTTCACAAGATGGAATTCACTTCTTTCCGTGCTTAGGGTAAGTAGATAAATTACTCCCTTAATGGCTGATTCTGAGTCTGGAACAATGATGTCTCACCCTTTCACTGGTCCAGGAGGGGTTAGTTTATAGTTAGACTATAAACAGTTTGTTTATTAGAGGGATTAGTGGTGCTTAAGAAGTTATATATAACTACATGGGTAAAAGTTATGAGTAATTTGTGGAGGGTTTACTTATTGTTGATTAGTAAATTACGTGGACATAGAAATATATTTATAGTGCGAATAGTACAACTGGAAGTCTTTAATGTAGTGACCTACATATTGATTGATCTAATTAAAGAGTTTAATCGATTAATCTCATATTATTGGAGTTTCTAGCTATAAGTTTATAAGGTCCCCTTGCTAGCTCATAAAGGATTAGTATTATAATCAAATATTTTGGTTTAATTTGAAACATTCAAATTAATAAGGGAATTAATTGTACGTGATACAATTAGCATGATGTATAATACATTATAATAGAAAGTTTATTTTGAAAGAGATAAATATTTAAATGAGATTTAAATATTAATTATATGAATGAGATTCATATAAAAACTATAGGTTAAAATTAATATGAATGAGATTCATATTAAAACTATAGGTTATGTGAGAAGATTATTTGAATACAGTTCAAATTCAAATTAAATATGAGATATTCAATTAATTAATTAATTAATTTTATTTAATTATATTTATTAAATATATTTTAATATAATATAAGTAAATTGATTTTAATTTTAATTAATATTATATTATTAATTAAAAAATAACTTCCCACGGCGTGGGAGTTATTTTGCTCTCTCACTCACATTTTACGTAAAAGGGAAGGGAGGAAGTTTACAGGTAGGAAGAAGAGTTTTGTGAAAATTCAACTTCTCTCCCTCTCCAACTCTCTTCTACACACAAAATTTTTCCTTGCCAAAATTCAAAAAGAGCCCACAACTCCTTTTTTATTCTTCCCAGAGAATAGCAAGGTTATCATCGTGGTGGTGTTCCCAAAGAAGAAAAGTTCTTCTTGCATTCATTAGAGCTCTCACCGGTTCATGTTTTGGAGAAGAAGAAGTTTCCCACAACGAAGAGGATCTTCAAAGGTAGAAAACTTCTAATCTCCAATTCTTCAGAAAAAAAATGCTAATTTAAGTGTTTATCCTTGTTGTATGTTCTCTGTAATTTTGGTTTTCCAAAAACAAATTTAATGGCACAAGGTAATTGCTCGCTTTCGCTGGGAATTCGATTCCTTCACTTTCTTCTCCCTTTTGGTCCATTTATGTCTCAGAACCGTCCCCCATTGATCGGAATGTCGATAATGGGCTAAGGTAACGTTTTCTAGCTTGAGTTTTAGGCTTCTTTACCTATTTCAATGTATTTGTAAAATTTTGAACCGAGTTTTGTAATTATTGGATTCAATTCTATTTCAATTAGCTCCAAATCATATAATCGAACGCTTGGGGATATATGATTATTGCTTTATAATTAATGTTCAATTCTTTGCATTTGATTGCATGTTAACCGTATGAAGCAATAGGTTAGGTTAGCTTGCGAATCAAATTAGATAAGTATTGATCTAACCAACCTAGAATTGAACTAAACGAATGTTTAGGTTCTTGAAAATTAAGTATTCACCCTAACGTTCCCTAGATCTTACTGCAATTAGGCCAATTTAACTCTGCATGCTTATATCTTTTCAAATTGGGTTAGTTAGTTACTTAGGACAAATTAATTAGCTTTTCTAATTAATTTGGTTAGGTGTAGGAAACTATTAAATTTTTGTAATGAAGAATCGATGACCAATTACATTGAATAGGAAAATTCGTTACAGCCCAAGCTAGCCATTTCTCATATAAGTTCCCCCCCCCCCCCCCCCCCCCCCCCCCC
>QLSR01000170.1:1009035-1036280 GCA_031780015.1 Citrullus colocynthis | reverse complement strand
CCCCCCCCCCCCCCCTCCAGTCACATTTATTTTATGCATTTAAATGTTTATTACAATCAAACTCAAAACTCCTCCCTTTAGTTACTCTCGAACTGATAACTATTTAATTAGAAAATTATAAGTAGTCCCTCTGTTCGACCCGACCTTGCCACTACCACTGCTAGTTTTGGTAGGTAAACAAAAAATTATTTGCAAAGCAGAATTGGGCGACGAATTACGCTTTCCAGACAGTAGCTATGATATAAAAACATTCTATCTCATTTCTATCTCATTTTTCCTACCAGTCTCAATGTGATAACTATTGCAATGTATATCTTTAAAACTTAATAGATTTTTCTTTGATAGAGTAGAGAACAATGCATTGTTAATTGTAAATTTTGTTCCTCTAGGCAAGATAATATTTGTTTTTCCAAATCCTTCAATTAGGTTTGTAAAACCTGATATTTATTGACTTTTGCTTCTAGCATTGTCAATTTGGAAAAATATTTTCTACTTGTATGTATTGTATGCATAGTTGCACAATCTGTCAGACATAGATTTTCATTCCTCACTATTGAGTCACTGAAAATTGTCCATGATTCTTCATTTAAACAAGATAATTACAAGAAGGTAAACAAAGCTTGAAATACAAAAGTTTAACTTAAAAAAAATATATGAAAGATAGATAGGCAAAACAAACCACATTAATTCTAAATATTCTCAAAATCAAAGGAAGCACTTGTTATGTCATCATTAGTGCTGATTTTCTCTTCAAAAGATTCAAAGAAGTTCGCCACATCTAAATTTCTCATATTGGATGGGTCAAATATATCATTAGTCTGGTATGTAAAATTTGCTTCCACATTTTTCTCTTTTTTTCCTTTAGGGAAGCTTGATAGAGATCATCTAAGTGTTTTGATGTACAACAAGCACAAGATCAGTGCCCAGTTATTTCGCAACGGAAGTATTTATGTTCATCACATTTTGAATTCTTATCTTGCGGAGGTTTTCCTTTATGATCATAATTTTGGGTGGTTCTTTTGGAATTTGGATGATTAAAATGACCACCACGAAAATAATAATTATTTCTTCCTCTGCAACAGTCATGACCTCGACCATGAGAGAGAAGCAGATCGTACAACTTCCACATTCAAGCAAAAGGAATGAGATTAACATCCCTACTTCTTTGGTTCCAAGTCTCCATGACCTCAACCACGATTAATAAAATTTACAACATTCACTTTAAGGAATGGTGTTATTCTAGTTGGTCGAGATTCGTGGTTCTTCATCAATAGCTCATTATTTTGTTCAGCCACAAAAAGCCATGAAATTAGTTCAAAATATTGTTTAAAACCTTTTTCTCAATATTGTTGTTGCAAGAGCATCTTTGAGGCATGAAATGTAGAAAATGTCTTCTCCAACATTCCGCATCAGTAATTTTCTCTCTGCATAACAACAATTTTGAACTGATTTTAAATAATGCAGAGTTATAATCACTTACTGATTTGAAATCTTTGAGCCTTAAATGCATCCATTCATAACGAGTTTTAGGAAGAATGACTATTTTCTGGTGATCATATCTCTTTTTAAAATTCTTCCACAAGATGTAAGGATCTTTTACTATTAGATATTCCATCTTCAATCCCTCGTGGAGATGATGACGAAAGAAAATCATAGCTTTTGCTTTTTCCTGACTGGATGTCGTATTCCCTACTTTAATTGTTTCTCCAAGGTTCATAGCATCTAGATGTATTTCAGCATTAAGCACCCATGATAAATAATTATTTTCATTGATGTCAAGGGTTACGAATTCTACTTTTGTAAGATTTTCCATGGTAACACTATCACAAAAAATTGTATTTACATTAGAAATTTAAGATATACTAAACATGCAAAACGACATTTAATTTACTAATTATAATAAAGAGAAAAATGACATACCTTTAGAACCTATCTTCAGTGGGGAAAATGACAAGAGCTCGTGCTGATAACATGTTGGAGATTTGAGAAGCAAAAAGACATAAAACGAGAACACAATTACCAAGGAATTATAATATTAAAATAAATAAATAATAAAATAAAATAATAAAAATGCAAATGGAAATTTGTGGAATTTTAAAATCCCTCAAATTTCTCAAACTTTGTCTTTTCTTTTTCCATCGATGTGTGTTCTCTCAAGATCTACTAAATGCCACTATTTATAGGTAAATTGGCAAGTAGGAGGTAGATTTACATGACTAGACACATGGGCAACACATAGGGTAATTGACAAATGTCATTTGGTCTTTTGACACTAAGCATGAATACATAATGGATGTCTATTATTATTATAATATTTTTAATATTTTTGACTTTAAAAAATTGTTTATAAGGTTCTCCAATTTTGTTATTCTTCTTTTAGTACATATACCCATCAGAGTAACACGTTAATTACCTCTTTCAGCCTTGATGTTTAGAGCTTTTATTGTACTAAAATAACCTTCTNTGAATTTCACAACTTCATTTCCATTTTAATATAAAGAAAGTTTTAGATTAGCATATATCATTGCATACTTTTCATCTAATATTTTTAATGTTTTTTTGAAAAGAAGACTTTCATTAAAATCCACCAAAAATTTAGGCTCATAATAAATCCTCTTCAAGAATAGAGAAAAACCACGAGGAAAAATTAAAAGCTTGCAATGTCAAATCATCAATAGATGATAGATCCAAGAACTTATATTATGGGTAGAGGTAAATTAATAGTATATCATCTAATTAAAAAAAAAAAAATATATATATATATATATATATATATATATATATATATATATATATATATATATATATATATATATATATATCATTTTATACTTCTAAGATACTTTAGGAGTTGTATCAATTTAAATCCCAAACTAATAATTATACCATTTTGAATTTTGAATTTTTGTAAGTGTATCAATTTACACCCTCCATTACATTCAATTTAGAAACTTTTCGTCTACTTATATTTATATCAATTAAACACTTAAACATTCATAATGAATCCCTTTTGAGAATTACCCTATACATTTACTGTAATTGTCCATTTTGGAAAACTCACACTTAAACAAGTATACACACGTTTGAGAATTAGTCCATGGATGATTTTCGAAGGCAATTGAAATGAAGGTTCTAAATTGTCTAACTTATTAAAATTTAGGAGTTTTGTTATTGACTCAAATTATAAGTTTCACATGATAATAACTTATTATTAACTTATCAAAAAACTCTGAATTTGGAGGAGGGTGTAAATTGATACACTTACAAAAATTTAAGGTTTGAATTGATACAATCATTAGTTTAGAGTTTTAATTGATATAAATTCCAAAGTTGAGGGGAATAAATTGATATTTTCTCTAAAATAAATATATAATGTAAATTTAAGCACAGTTAAAAAAAGTTTAAAGGTTTAACCCTCAAAACCTCACGTCTTTTTGTATATATGTAGGATTGCTATTTTTTAAAAAGTATGGTTGAATTATGCTCAAATTTGCATATGTCTCATTGATTTATGATATATTATAAGTATGATATATTAGTAATATATAAAGGGACAGTTGCAAATATAACAATCAAATTCAAAGTATTAGTATATATATAGCAACATTTTTGAAAAATTGCAAATATAGCAAAGTTTATCCATGATAGACTTTGCTATATTTGCAATTTTCTTTTTTAAATGCCGCTATACACTTTGTTATTATCTCTAAAATTGTTATTCATTACAATTACCCGTATATAAATGTAAAAATATCTAAATAGGCCAAAAATCTTTTTTTAACTACCACATTTGAACATTATTAGTTTATATAAGGGATTTGAAAATATAATAGTGGTTAAAATAATATTTTGGTGGATATTTTGAGGTTGGTTCAATCCTTGTACTTTCAAATGTTCAATTTATAATATATTTTAAATTGTTGTAAAATTAAAGAGCAAAATGACGAAAAAATGGGAGCACGAAAATCAAAAAATTATAATATTAAAATAATAAATAATAAAATAATATTAAAGTAATTAAAATAACTAAATTAAATAAAGTAAACTTAAAATAAACTAAAATAAAGAAAGTGAGATTTTATGGAAAATGAAATTTCACCAATTTTTTCTCTTCTTTTCTCTCCAATATGTGTGTTACAATATTCACAAAAAAGCCTCTATTTATAGGTAATTTGGCAAGTAGGTAGTGGCATTTCATGGCCACTAAGGATGTGTCTTTAGTAGACACATGGCATTTAGCCACTAAGCACATTTATATAATGCACATCTAATTTGTTCTAATATTTATAATATATATAAAATATGCTTTGTTAAAATCTTATTAGGAAAAAATCCAATGGAAAAAAAAATTTTAGTGAAGGAAAAAGAGTACATATTTCATATAATCTAATACTTCTAAAAGAATACAATATGTTTGCTCCCCCTCATAGGAACATCATTTGAGATCTCTAAGTCACTACATTTCAATGTTCTGCACAAATTTTTCAAGGTTGCGGTTGGTAATGATTTTGTAAATAAGTCTGCCAAGTTATCCTTCGAACAAATTTGTTGTACAGTGATGTCATCATTTTCTTCAAGATCATAAGTGCAGAAAAGCTTTGATGAAATATGCTTTGTTCTATCTCCTTTAATATATCCTCCCTTGATTTGGGCTATACATATTTTGTTGTCTTCGTATAATGTTGTTTGGAGGATTTTTACAATAAGACAAGCCACATGTTTGACAAATGTGTTGAGTCATTGATCTTAGCCATACACATTCTCTACTAGCTGATAAGCACTTGAAAAATGCTTTCTATCTTCTAAAATTAAGAGAGTTTATATTAGATTTCACTTGTGTTCTAGTGGTTTTTAGGTTAAAATGAAGAAAATTAGAAGAAAAGACCAAAAGATCAAAATCGAGCAAGAATACAACGAAAAAGGGAAGAAAATAACAAAGTTGCCAAAATTGGGGCAGTGCCGCGGCGCTAAAACCCGAGAGCAGGTCTGCGCATCACAGCGAGCGTAGTGACGCTCTCTTTCCATATTTGGCAGTGCCGCGGCGCCAGTTCTTTTTTTGAAAAAATGTATTTTTGGAAAGTTTTCTTGGGGGGAATACTCTATAAATTTAGGGGTTTCTAGCAGTGCTAATCATCAATCAAAGCATGAAATTACAGACCAGAAGAGTCACAAAAAAGAGAGAATTGAGTGAGAGTTCATAAAAGAGTTCAAAGAGTGAGTTAGTTGCAAGGAAGAGGAAAAGAGTTCTAGAGAGTCATGGTGTCGTTCGAGTTCCAACGTGAGAGCCAAGGAGATTGTGACGGTGCTACCTCAATCAAGAGTCTCTTTTTAGTACAGTTTCCCTTTCTTTACACTCTTTCTTTGTTTATATTGTTTGAACATGTTGCTTCAAGCTATGACTGGCTAAACTCTTTTGAGGAAGTAGTTGTTATGGTTTATTTCACTGATCACCAAGATATAGCATTTCCTCCATAAGTGAACAGATAACCTGTTTGAGATCTAGCTTTGTGTGGATCAGATAAATATCTAGAATCTGCATAACCAACTAAGTCAAAATCTGATTTATTTGAATAAAACAAACCCAAAATCGATCGTTCCTCGGAGATAACGGAGTATATGCTTAATTTCATTCCAATGTCTTTTTGTTGAAGAAGAACTGTATCTAGCTAATAAATTTACTAAAAATGCAATATTTGATCTTGTATGATTAGCAAGATACATAAGTGCACCAATTGCACTAAGATATGGTACTTCAGGACCAAGAAGTTCTTCATTATTATCTAGAGGTCGAAATATATCTTTCTTCACATCTAGCGAACGAACTTCCATTGGAATGTTTAATGGATGTGCTTTGTCCATATAGAATCTTTTTAAAATTTTTCCTGTATAGGTTGACTAATGAACAAATATCCCGTCTGCTAAATGCTCAATTTTCAATCCAAGGCAATTTTTTTTTTCCTAGATCTTTCATCTCAAATTCTTTTTTAAGATATTCTATTGCCTTTGAAATCTCTTCAGGAGTTCCAATTATATTTAGGTCATCAACATATACAAATATAATAGCAAATCCTGATTGTGATTTCTTTATAAAAACACATGGACAAATTGGATTATTTTGATATCATTCTTTCAACAAATATCCACTCAGGCCATTATACCACATTCGTCCTGATTGTTTTAAACCATATAGTGATCTCTATAACTTTATTCAATATAGTTCTCGAGAACTTGATTTATGTATTTCAAGTATCTGGAATCCTTCTGGAAACCTTCTGGAATTATATTTATATTAGCAATTTAATATATATTAAACATACAAAACAACATTTAATTTATTAATTATAATAAAGAGAAAACAGAACACCTTCAGAACCTACGTTCAACGAGAAAATAGCAAGAGCTCGTGCTGATAATGTATTGTTAAATTAAGGAGCAAAATGACGGAAATCGAAAAATTATAATATTAAAATAATAAATAATAAAATAATATTAAAGTAATTAAAATAACTAAATTAAATAAAGTAAACTTAAAATAAACTAAATTAAAGAAAGTGGGATTTTTTGCAAAATGGAATTTCACCAATCTTTTCTCTTCTTTTCTCTTTAATGTGTATTACAATATCCGCAAAAAACCTCTATTTATAGGCAATTTGGCAAGGAGGTAGTGACATTTCATGGCCACTAAGGATGTGTCAGTAGACACATGACATTTAGCCACTAAACACATTTATATAATGGACATCTAACTTGTTCTAATATTTATAATATAAATTTAGTTTTCAAATTTAATTTTTATCGAAGTTGACTAAATAATAACAATAATTTTCATGAAAAAAGTTCAGTATATGAATATATTTTCAAAATTTATACTGGTCTTTTAAAAAACCAACAATAAACAAGCATAAAAACTAAACTTAAGATTTTTATTCAAAGTATAAAACTAAAATTGAGCAAACATAAAAAATTTACAAAGACCGAAATGATATTTTAACCTATAATAACAGACTTTTATATTTGTTTTAACATAACATTGTGGTTGTTTGTAGAATTTCAAATTTTAAAAAATGTTTAATAAAAGTTTCAATCTTTTAAGTCTGGTTTATAACCATTTGATATTTATTTTTTTGGCTTTTTAAAAATTGTGATTATTTTCTTATGCTAACTTATAAATTTACTTTGTAGGAGCGTTAAAAAAAATGTCAAATTTGATAAACTAAAGAAAAAAGTTTTTTTTTTTTTAAATTTGATAAACTAAAAAAAAAGTTTTTTTTTTTTCGAATATGATTGTATAAGGAAATATGGAAACCATGCTAACGGTTAGCATAAGAAAATAATCACAATTTTTAAAAAGCCAAAATCAACTAATTATCAAAAGAGGTTTAATATTCACTAAGAAAATAATCACAATTTTTAAAAAGCCAAAATCAACTAATTATCAAAAGAGGTTTAATTTTTTTTAGTGAATGTCTAATAAATTAGAAAGTTATTAAACAATAAAATGATGTTAAAAAGCCTATTAAATATATGATTAAAAACTAAAAAGTATATTTTTGATAAACTAAAGAAAAAAGTTTTTTTTTTTTTAAATTTGATAAACTAAAAAAAAAGTTTTTTTTTTTTCGAATATGATTGTATAAGGAAATATGGAAACCATGCTAACGGTTAGCATAAGAAAATAATCACAATTTTTAAAAAGCCAAAATCAACTAATTATCAAAAGAGGTTTAATATTCACTAAGAAAATAATCACAATTTTTAAAAAGCCAAAATCAACTAATTATCAAAAGAGGTTTAATTTTTTTTAGTGAATGTCTAATAAATTAGAAAGTTATTAAACAATAAAATGATGTTAAAAAGCCTATTAAATATATGATTAAAAACTAAAAAGTATATTTTTGATAAACTAAAGAAAAAAGTTTTTTTTTTTTTAAATTTGATAAACTAAAAAAAAAGTTTTTTTTTTTTCGAATATGATTGTATAAGGAAATATGGAAACCATGCTAACGGTTAGCATAAGAAAATAATCACAATTTTTAAAAAGCCAAAATCAACTAATTATCAAAAGAGGTTTAATATTCACTAAGAAAATAATCACAATTTTTAAAAAGCCAAAATCAACTAATTATCAAAAGAGGTTTAATTTTTTTTAGTGAATGTCTAATAAATTAGAAAGTTATTAAACAATAAAATGATGTTAAAAAGCCTATTAAATATATGATTAAAAACTAAAAAGTATATTGTATTTTTAAAACTTTAGAAGACGTCAGAAACAATTTTAAAAGTTAATGACTAAAATAATAATTTAGGCCTCGTTTAGTAATTATTTTGTTTTTAGTTTTTGGTTTTTGAAAATTAAGTCTATTCGTCTCCATTTTTCATGATGATTTGCATCTTTCTTAAGTACAATGGTTGATTTCTTAGCCAAAATCCAAAAACAAAAACAAGTTTCTAAAAACTACCATTTTTAATTTTCAAAATTTGACATGTTTTTTTCTAAACCATTGGTAAAAAGTAGATAATAAAGAAAGAAATTTGGATAAGAAAGTATTGTCTATATGCTTAATTTTTAAAAACAAAAACAAAAGACGAAATAGTTGCTAAACGAAAACTTAATTATTATTAAATGAAATTAGTAGCATGCGTGTTGAAAATAAGGAATTCAATAAAAATGTGTATTTTTGTTTCAAAGATATGAACTTAGTAATAAATTTAGAAATAAATTTCAATTTAAACAATTTTTGAAAATATATTTGATAATATATTTAGGAACAATAAAACTAATTATATTTACGCACAATATATTTGGTTGAATATTAGCTATTACTCATTAATTTATGAATTTGTTTTATGTTAATTTTTTATAATTATTATTTTTTAATATTATATATATATATATATATGTGTGTGTGATTGTTTCCAAATATAGCAAAATGAGCCAAAATATTTACAAGTACGTTTGAAAATGATTTTGGCAGTTTCTGCTATTTAAAACAATTACCCTAACATATAATACATATTTTAATTTAACAAAAAATAATTGAGTTGATAACATGAATACTATATTTGTTGTTGTTTCTTTTACATTTTATAATATAATTATGCATTTTAAAACTTTAAATTCAAAACCTGGATACACTAAAAAAAATAAAAAAATAAAAATAAAAATGTTATTTTCAGAATTTGTATGGCGTGGATTGCGAAATTTGAAAATAGTTTTCAAATAACAGTATCCCAACCCCCTACCAAATACATATCCACCTAATAAATTTGAAAACATACAACAGAATCTGATTTATGTATCAAATAAACGTTTATGTTCTATTTGGAACCTTGTAATTTTGAAGGATTTCAATTCACAACAAATTTCAAATGAATTCTATTGTTTGTTATTGCAGGTAAGTGAATGATTTTAAAATTAGAAGTTATTTCAAATCCTGTTTTTACTTTAAAAAAATTTCGGACCAAAATGCTCAGATTTTGTAGGATTTCATATGATTTAAAAGTAAATTACTTAATTGACCTTGTCAAATTATGATTTTCAATTAACACATCATAGTTAAAAATCTACATTACTACATTCTTAACTTTCTTTTCCTTTTCAATTACCATCCAAACACAAAAAATTAAATATATTCATTTCAAATTTTTCTCTTTTCAAACAAAATAATTAATTTAAAATAATTTCTCGGATTTCAAATTACAAGATTTAAAATCACTTCTTCATCTTCTTTAAATCGAAAGGTTACCATTTGAGGCACGTACAAAATTGGTGAGTCACATAATATAACCATTCCATACAAATTAAAAAAATTAGTTAAATTCTTTTTTGTCAGCTACCGAATGACATATACAAAATTGTATTATTGGCCAACAACATTGTTTTTAAGCCTGAAAATTAAATGAGAATGAGGTTGGAAAAATATGGGATTTTTTTGGGGCCAAGTTTCAACGCGTTCACATTCACATGGAAAGTGTTTTTATCCCCTAAAGCGACTTTTAGGATATCAATAGAGAAAAGAATCACTTTTCATTAATGCTTTTTGAAGTTGGGTAATTACAGGACATTGCATTTAATTAATTGCATGTTATGTTACAAAAAAAAAAAAATAAAAATAAAAATAACTGTAACCTCAAGTGAAACGTGATTCCTTTGCCTTTTTGGCAAAATAATAATAATAATAATAATAATAATAATAATAATAAAAGATAAGAATTATATATATATATGCATTGCCAAATTTCATTTACTTTACAGCTAAGATAATGGAAACATAAAATATTATCTAAAACTGAGTACAATAGTAATTAATATATGCTTTTTTAAAATTAATTCATAGAAATTTTCAATTACTTAAAAAGTTTAGAAGTTAGTACGATGTAATTATAACGACTATTGTTTTTAGGTTGAAGGTAAAGATATGGAAATTGATAATTGTGAAAGATCAAAATTTTAAGTATAAGATGATTTTTTATGAGAAAAAAAATGTGCACGTTTGAGAAAAGGCAATAAATAAATTAGTATGGAGATGTCCCCACCGTCCACTAAAAAAAATGAAGTTAAGACCGACGAGTGTGCTTCTAGAAGGACAGTTTTGTTGTCACATTCTTGTGTTATAAGAAAAATTGATTTGATTACAGTGAGAGACAAAATTCAAAATTGAGAAAATTACAAATACTTCCTAAATTATATACTCAAATTTTTAATTATAAAAATTGAATCTTCAAACTTACACATGTAGTAAAATTGGACCGCAAACTTATGTAATTGTAGAAATTGTAATCATTGTATAAGTTTGAGTGTTTAATATATACATTTGAAGGTTCAATTTTTACAACTATTATAAGTTTGAGAGTCTAATTAACATTTTAGAAGTTTGATGACTCAACTTTTATAATTAAAAATTAGAAAAAAAAAATACTTTTTTGGTCCTTAGATTTTGGGTTTAGTTTCTATTTAACCCTTACGTTTCAAAATGTTACATATTTAGTCCTTAAGTTTTGGTTTTGGTTTCAATTTAGTTCCTAAGTTTCAAAATGATACAATTTTACCTTTGAGATTTGAGTTTTGTTTCAATTTGATCCATAGATTTCAAGGTTTTACATTTTTAACCTCAATTTTTTCGTTAAAAATTCAATTTCAATCATTGACGTCAATGTCTATAAATTAATGTAAAATAATTATGAAGTGAAATTTGTAAATTTTATTTTAAAAGTGATGAAAAATAGTGAGCCTTAATTAATTATAATTAAGTTAATTATTTTACATATATTAACATACATTAACACTAAAGATGAAAAATGAGTATTCAATGAAAAATCAAGGTTAAAAATGTAAATCTTAAAATCTAAGGACTAAATTGAAACAAAACTCAAATGTCAAAGGATAAAATTGTAACATTTTGAAATCTAAGGACTAAATTGAAACCAAACTCAAAACATGAGGACTCAATGTATAACATTTTAAAACCTAGGGACCAAATAGAAATTAGACCCAAAATATAGGGACAAAAAAGATATTTTTCCTTAAAAATTTTTAGAGTGTAATTGTAATAATTTTTTTTTTTAATTTCCCCCTAAAATTTAATTGGTGAAATAGATTTACAAATATCCCCTTTTTAGAAAGAAAAAAAATTAAGTATTTTTGTTTTATGGGTCTATGGCATAAATAAATATTTGTTCGCTATACAGCACAGTTTAAAATCTTGATGTGATGCAAACTATGAGATCTAATTTCACAGAAGTATCGTTGAAATTAATATGAAGGAAACCATCTTATTTACATATCTGAGATTACAACAAAATGAAGTTGCATTGAAGGCATTCGAGTATCATTACTATCCCAAAGAGACAAAGTACAATAATGCAATAGGGCAAATAAAGTCTTCTCTAAGTTTGTAACAAAAATGTAACCCAAGATAAAATGATTTGAATTTGTTGTATGCTTTAAAATAAAGAATATAAAAAAGTAAAATGCTGGAAAACAAAGATATACAGTAGCGAAAAAATGATGTAAAAAGATAATGAGAGGAAGGAGAGATTTCAAAGTCGTTTCAATCATTAGGAGGAATTGCGTCAACCTTGTACCTACAATTACTTTGCTCAACTAGACTCGGACCGAATCTGGCATGCGACTTAGATATGCTTGCATTTTCCTTTTTCAAGCGAGAAGAGTCAAGCCATATGTGATTGAGTTGCGCCCTCAATCTACCTAACCAAACACTTAATAACATGAATAATCGATTTCAACACATATTCCGCTCTCTTTGAAAATTACCTTTACGAGTAATTAAACACATATTTCTTTGGCTAATTTAAAACTTGTAATAGGCAATTCTAGTGATTCTATAGGTAAACATTACCCTATTTTTATGGGTTAAATAAAATCCTATGTGTAGGTTTTTTTCCTATATTATTTTTATGAGAATCGTATATTATCGAACTTTGTCGACACATGGTATGCTAACCTAGGTGATCAAACTAGTTTAACCATAAGCAATAAAATCAATAAAAACAAATGAATACTAAGTGTTGAGCAAAAGTGAAGGGTTACAAATAGAACTTTTATTCCATCTTTAGGATCTCTGCATATTTAAATTTCAAAGAAACGTTAGCACATAGTAAAAGGATAACAAACACAAAATATAACAAACAAAAGAATTTATATTCATATTAAATTAAAAGGATACAAAAATTGTTTCAAGATAAATGAAAGAACAACAATAATTAAATGACATAAACCAAAAATCCTAACGCAAAGAAAAGTACAACAAAGATGAAAACAAAAACAATTAAGAACTGTCCAAGTTGTCATCTAATGGGTTGTTGCCTCATTTTGGGCGCAATCTTGACGGTTTTTTATAAATGACATAAAAATATAACTACTAACAAATTAGATGTCCATTATATAGATGTACTTAGTGGCTAAATGCTATGTGTCTTCTCTTTAGTGGCCATGAAATGCCACTACCTACTCGCCAAATTCCCTATAAATAGAGGTTTTTTTTTTTTTTTTTTTTTTTTTTTTTTTTTATTTTTTTTTTTTTTTTTTTTTTTTTTTTTTTTTAGATATTGTATCATTCTCTTTTTTTTTTTTTTTTTTTTTTTTTTTTTTTTTAGATATTGTATCATTCTCTTTTTTTTTTTTTTTTTTTTTTTTTTTTTTTTTAGATATTGTATCATTCTCTTTTTTTTTTTTTTTTTTTTTTTTTTTTTTTTTAGATATTGTATCATTCTCTTTTTTTTTTTTTTTTTTTTTTTTTTTTTTTTTAGATATTGTATCATTCTCTTTTTTTTTTTTTTTTTTTTTTTTTTTTTTTTTAGATATTGTATCATTCTCTTTTTTTTTTTTTTTTTTTTTTTTTTTTTTTTTAGATATTGTATCATTCTCTTTTTTTTTTTTTTTTTTTTTTTTTTTTTTTTTAGATATTGTATCATTCTCTTTTTTTTTTTTTTTTTTTTTTTTTTTTTTTTTAGATATTGTAACATACACATTGGAGAGAAAAGAAGAGAAAATATTGGTGAAATTTGAAATTCTATAAAATTTCACTTTCTTTATTTTAAGTTTATTTTATTTAATTTGGTTATTTTAATTACTTTTATATTATTTTATTACTTTATTATTTTAATATTAAATTTATCGATTTTTGTGTTCTCGTTTTTCCGTCATTTTGCTCCTCAATTTTACAACACGTTATCAGCACGAGCTCTTGCCGTTTTCCAGTTGAAGGTAGGTTCTGAAGGTATGCCGTTTTCTCTTTATTATAATTAATAAATTAAACGTTATTTTGCATGTTTAATATATATTAAATTGCTAATATAAATATAATTCTTTGTGATAGTGTTATCATGACAAATCTTACAAAAATAGAATTTACAGCCCTTGACATCAATGGAAATAATTATTTGTCATGGTGCTTGATGCTGAAATACATTTCGATGCCATGAACCTAGGAGAAACAATTAAGGAAGGAAATGCAATATTCATTCAGGAAAAAGCAAAAGCTATGATTTTCCTTCGCCATCATCTCTACAAGGGATTGAAGATGGAATATTTAACAATAAAAGATCCCTGTATCTTGTTGAAGAATTTAAACAGAGATATGATCATCAGAAAAAAGTCATTCTTCCTAAAGCTCGTTATGAATGGATGCATTTGAGGCTCCAAGATTTCAAATCAGTAAGTGATTAGAACTCCACGTTATTTAAAATCACTTCAAAATTATTGTTGTGCGGAGAGAAAATTACTGGTGCAGATATATTGGAGAAGATATTTTCTACATTTCATACCTCGAATCTGCTCCTGCAGCAGCAATATTGAGAGAAAGGTTCTAAACAATATTCTAAATTAATTTCATGTCTTCTCGTGGCTGAACAAAATAATGAGCTATTGATGAAGAACCATGAATCTCGACCAACTAGAACAACACAATTCCCTGAAGTGAATGCTGTAAATTTTAATAATCATGGTCGAGGTCCTGACCGTGGCAGATGAAGAAATAGTTATTATTTTCATGGTGGTCATTCTAATCATCCAAATATCAAAAGAACCACCCGAAATGATGATCATAAAGGAAAAGCTCCACAAGATAAAAATTCAAAAGATGATGAGCATAAATGCTTCCAATGCAGGATGACTGGGCACTAGTCTCGTCTTTGTCGTACATCAAAACACCTAGTTGATCTCTATCAAGCTTCCCTGAAGGAAAAAGGGAAAAATGTGGAAACAAATTTTGCATAACAGGAGAATGATATATTTGACCAATCCAATATGACAAATTTGGATGTGGCAGACTTCTTTGAATCTCCTGAAGAGACAATCAGCACAAATGATGGCATAGGAAGTGTTTCTTTTGATTTTGAAAATATGTAAAATTGTTCTACCTATCTTTCATGTTTTTTTAGTTAAACCTTGTATTACAAGTTTTGTTTTCTTATTGTAATTATATTGTTTAAATGAAGAATCATGGACAATTTTCATATATTGAGTGACTAAAAAATGAGGAATGAAGAATTATGTCTAGCAGACTATGCAACTACACATACAATACTTACAAATAAAAAATATTTTTCCAAATTGACAATGCTGGAAGCAAAAGTCAATACAATGTATATTAGGTTCTGCAAACCTGATTGAAGGATTTGGAAAAGCAAATATTATTTTGCCTAGAGGAACAAAATTTACAATTAACAATGCATTGTTCTCTAGTCAATCAAAGAGAAATCTATTAAGTTTAGAAATATACGTTGCAATGGTTATCATATTGAGACTGATAGGAAAAATGAGATAGAATATCTTTATATCATATCTCCTGTCTCACATGAAAAATGTATATTGGAAAAGTTGTTTGCTTTATCTTCTGGATTATATTATACTCATATACGAGTCATTGAAACATATGCAACAATGAATCTGAAGTTCATGAATCCATATATATTTACAATTTGGCATGATCGGTTGGGTCATGTAGGATCTATAATGATGAAAAGAATCATTGAAAATTGAAATGGACATCCATTGAAGAACCAGAAGATTCTTCAATCTAGTGAATTATTATGTGATGCTTACTTTCAAGGCAAATTAATAATTAGACCATCACCAACTAAAGTAGGAACCGAATCACCTACATTTTTGAAACGAATTCATGGTGATATATGTGGACCTATTAACCCACCGAGTGGACCATATAAATACTTTATGGTATTAATAGACGCATCCAGTAGATGGTCACACGTGTCCTTATTATTAAGTCAAAACCTTGCATTTGCAAGATACTTGCTCAAATAATTAAGTTAAGAGCACAATTTCTTGATTATACAATTAAGACCATCCGTCTTGATAATGCTGGTGAATTTACATCCCAAACTTTCGATAATTATTGTGTGTCAATTGGGATAAATGTTGAAGGTCCTGTAGCTCATGTTCATACACAAAATGGTTTAGTAGAATCATTTGTAAAACGTTTGCAATTAATTGCTAGACCATTACTTATGAGAGCAAAACTTCCTACATCTGTATGGGGACATGTTATTTTACATGCTGCGTCACTTGAATGCATTAGGCCAGTAACTTATCATAAATACTCACCATTATAATTAGCTTATGGCCCGGAGCCAAATTTTGTCATCTAAGAATATTTGTATGTGCAGCATATGTTCCAATTGCTCCACCACAATGTACTAAGATCGGTCCTCAAAGGAGGTTAGGAATATACGTTGGATATGATTCCCCATCAATTATTAAATATCTTGAACCCCTGATGGGTAATGTATTTACTGCACGATTTGCTGATTGTCATTTTAATGAGACAAGTTTTCCAACATTAGGGGGAGGAATTAAGAAGTTGGAAAAGGAAATTGCATGAAATGCATCATTATTGTCTCATTTAGATCCTCATACAAATCAATGTGAACTTGAAGTTCATAAAATAATTCATTTGCAAAATATAACAAATCAATTACCAGATGCATTTATAGATGCAAAGAAAGTAACTAAATCACATATACCCGTTGCAAATGTTCCGTCGAAAATTGATATCCCAACACAGTAAGTTGTCACTAATGAATCTGGAACACGTCAGAAGCATGGTAGACCAGTTGGTTCCAAAGATAAAAATCCTTGGAAAAGAAAAATAAACGACAATAAAAAAGACTTCGTTGAGGATGTAAATATCCACGAAGAAACCCTAGACATGACTAATAATACAATTAGTGAAGAAGGTGAAATACCTAAAGATAATAATGAAATTTCAATAAATTATGTCATGACATGGAAAAGATGGAACCGAATTCATATAATTATTGATAACATTTTTGCATATAATGTTGCACTTGATATTATATCTGAAAATGGGGATCCTGAACCAAAGTCTGTTGAAGAATGTCGACATAGAAATGATTGGCTTCGGTGGAAAGAAACAATCGAGGCAGAATTAAACTCACTTTCAAAACGCCAAGTTATTGGACCAGTAGTCCAGACACCAGAAGTTGTCAAACCTGTGGGGAGACATATTCTCTAGTGATGGATGTAGTCACAGCATACTTATATGAATCTCTTGATAATGACATTTATATGAGAATCCCAGAAGGACTTAAGATACTTGAAATACATAAATCAAGTTCTCGAGAACTATATTCAATAAAGTTATAGAGATCACTATATGGATTAAAACAATCAAAATGAGTGTGGTATAATCGCTTGAGTGGATATTTGTTGAAAGAAGGATATCAAAATAATCCAATATGTCCACGTGTTTTTATAAAGAAATCACAATTAGGATTTGCTATTATATCTGTATATGTTGATGACCTAAATATAATTGGAGCTCCTGAAGAGCTTTCAAAGGCAATAAAATATCTTAAGAAAGAATTTGAGATGAAAGATCTCAGAAAAACAAAATTTTGCCTTGGATTGATAATTGAGCATTTAGCAGATGGGATATGTCACACCCCATCCCGAACTACCCTTCTGTAGCCCGTGACGGAGCGTGAGGATAGCAGTCATCGACTTCCACTGTCGAAGTTACTTTATTTCCCATTTAACCACACTTTCTAGGACGATGATAGCATTAATTCTTGACAAACCTCGACTTCGACCGGCAACAAGAACTGTCATGCTACCTGAAAAGTGGAAAACATAGGAAAGGATGAAGCTAAATAGCCTAGTGATTAATGGTTTTGGAAAATATTTAACTTTAACTATAAAACTGATCATAATATAGACATTGTCAATAATGCGTATAAAATATCGATTCAAATCATATTCAATAAAACAGTCTACGACGCATCAAATCTTCTTTTATTTAAAATTTTCCTTAGTCAGGGTGGATCAAGACTCAACGGACCCAACGTCGAAAACGAATATTTTCCTTAGTTGAGGCACAGCAAAACTCAATGCACCCAACATCGAAACAAATATTTAGCGTAGTTGAGGCGGAGTAAAACTCAACGCACCCAACGTCGAAAACAAATATTTACTTTAGTTGAGGCAGAGTAAAACTCAACGCACCCAATGTCGAAAACAAATATTTACCTTAGTTGAGGCGGAGCAAAACTCAACGCATCCAACGTCGAAAACCTCTATGTGCACATAGGAATATCTCGGGATGCCCAAGTACCTTCTCTGAGTCCATCAGTACTGGGTCCCTAGACACAGGGTTGCTCACATGCCTTCTCAAAATATCTCTCAACATTGGGTCCCTTAGAGAACATTTTAGAAATAGGTATGTTTCGCATAAATAGTTCATTGTAAACACCTTTCATGGAAAACATAGCGTTTTTCAATAAATAACATCTTTTAAACATGTTTTTCAACAACTCTTGGAAAACAGATAAAATATGCCTTCATGCCATAAAATCATATAATATCAAACAACATTTTTTGCAAAAAACTCATTTCACACAACCAGCATGCTCAATTGTTTTTTACATAGACGCATGATATACACATTGAAAACCCATGAATGCATAATCATATTCCAAAACTATCGATATTAATCACTGAGAATGCTTTCATATTTTGAAAACATTAGTGTTACTCACAAGCTTAATAAGTGCTTAAGGGAAGTTTCCTTTCCTCCCTCTAATTCTGTTTCCCGAGCTTCTTAGAGGCAGGGTTTGCAAGTCTAAAACGCAAGGCAACCTATTTTCCCTTCAAACAGCTCAGTTAAACCTAACCCTGCACCTTGAATGAAAAGCTGATCCTTTAAAGCAAGGTGCAGCCTTCAACAAGCTCTTCTGGCTTCACCCCTTGGACGCACAAATCTCCTTGAACGCAAGGTCTACCTTGAATGTAGAGTCTATCTTTGAACGCAAGGTTCACCTTGAACGCAGGCGGATAATTTCCTCCTTTTGGCAGTTAAGTTAGACGCATGGCCGATTCAGTTTTTCTAAGTACCAACTGCTTATTGAATGCAAGGTAGCCAGGTTGCAAGGAACCCCTTGTCCCTTGGCCGCAGACTTCATTACGGATGCAAGGATGGCTCTTTTCCGCCTTCTCTTTCTCCTTTCTCTCAAGAATTCAGACTTAATGATCATCCCCCATCCCTTTTTCCCTCAAGGTCCTATTTATAGTTTTGGGATGAAGGTCTTGTCATCCAACCTCTCCTCTCTTTTTGCCACTTGTTTGCCACCTGTCATGCTGCATGACACATCCGACATGCAACCTGACACCTACTCCTTATAAAGTGTTAAGTCTAAATGAAACCACGTAACCTTTATAAACTTATTTTATCCGTTTGACTCGTTTTGAGATACGAACTATGCATACAATTTAGTGCCCCTATGCGTGCGCGTGCATCTACTTCTCCTTTTTAAGGTTTAGCTTCTTTATTTTCTTTCTGCCTCCTCGCCTTCCTACTTTTGACCAGGTTTCTCCCTTACATACTACCATGCGTCTGTGCCTTAATCGCATAGTACCATGCGTCCATCACTTCTTTCCTTATGTCCATATCTTAGCTACAAGCCTTTCTCTTGAGTGATAAACATCCGACTATGCTTGTTATTCTGTAAACCAAAATCATCTCAAGATCTTCCTTCATGCGTTTGTTTTCCATGCGTTTATCTCTACTTTGCTATGTGTCCATGACCTTCCTTTCATCCTTAAGAATCCCTTGATTGTCCCTCTATGCGTTCTTGAGTTGTATTCCAAGGTTATGCTTCCAACATAAATCTAGCATTCGTCCATCTCCGGCTTCCTTCCTTTAGATTTACTTATCAACCCTCTAAATTATCCAAGACTCAACAAAATCTCCCTTGATGGAAGTCATGCATTTACCTTAAATTACAATAGCATCTTTCCTTGATTTCACCTGATGCGTTTACCTTTTTCGCCCGAGCTCTCGGGTTTCCTTACCATACTTCAACAATTACCCATTTTCCTTTCAACAATGATTACCCTTATCATGCGTTTTCTTAGTCTTGACCATGTGTCCAACATGGTCTCTTACTTACCAAATATGCGTGCAACTCAACTAACTCCTGACTATGCTTTTAACTCTTTCCATCACTTGGTGAGATTTCCTTTCTTTTCCTTAGATCATACTTCCAAGCTTAAAAGCATAGTTGTGTTCTCCAAGTCTGGTTATTCTACTTAGAAAACTTCTCAACTCCAAGAATTAGTTTAATTCCAAGATTCGGAGATCATTCAATGAAATCTTCCAAACCTATCTATGGCTTATACTTTCCAATACTTAAGCACAAACCTCTCTTGTCTTACTTCTTTTCCTTATAAGCTCTTAAGCGCATAGTTTAAAAGTAGAGTGTTATAGGATATTTGTTCATCAGTCAACCTATACAGAAAAAATTTTAAAAAGATTCTATATGGACAAAGCACATCCATTAAACATTCCAATGGAAGTTCGTTCACTAGATATGAAGAAAGATATATTTCGACCTCGAGATAATAATGAAAAACTTCTTGGTTTTGAATTACCATATCTTAGTGCAATTTGTGCACTTATGTATCTTGCTAATAATACAAGACCAGATATTGCATTTTCAGTAAATTTATTAGCTAGATACAGTTCTTCTCCAACAAAAAGACATTGGAATGAAATTAAGCATATACTCCGTTATCTCCGAGGAACGATCGATGTGGGTTTGTTTTATTCAAATAAATCAAATTTTGACTTAGTTGGTTATGCAAATTTTGACTCACTTGTGGAGGAATCTTGGTGATCAATGAAACAGACCATAACAGCTATTTCCTCAAATCATGCTGAAATTCTTGCAATCCATGAAGCTAGTAGAGAATGTGTATGGCTAAGATCAATAAATCAACACATTCGTGAAACATGTGGCTTGTCTTCTAGTAAAAATCCTCCAAACAACATTATACAAAGACAACACAGCATGTATAGCCTAAATCAAAGGAGGATATATTAAAGGAGATAGAATAAAGCATATTTCACCAAAACTTTTTTGCACTTATGATCTTGAAGAAAATGGTGACATCACTGTACAACAAATTTGTTCGAAGGATAACTTGGCAGACTTATTTACAAAATCATTACCAACTGCAACCTTTAAAAAATTGGTGCAGAACATTGGAATGCAGTGACTCAGAGATCTCAAATGATGTTCCTATGAGGGGGAGCAAATGTATTGTATTCTTTTAGAAGTATTAGATTATATGAAATATGTACTATTTTTCCTTCACTAGGATTTTTTCCCATTGGGTTTTTCCCTAGTAAGGTTTTAACGAGGCATATTTTATATATATAATGTGCATCTAAGGGGGAGTATTATAAATATTAGAACAAATTAGATGTCCATTTTATAAATGTGCTTAGTGACTAAATGTCATGTGTCTACTAAAGACACATCCTTAGTGGCCATGAAATGCTACTACCTACTTGCCAAATTGCCTATAAATAGAGGTTTTTTGTGGATATTGTAACATACACATTGGAGAGAAAAGAAGAGAAAAGATTGGTGAGACTTGAAACTCCATAAAATCCCACTTTCTTTATTTTAAGTTTATTTTATTTAATTTGGTTATTTTAATTACTTTTATATTATTTTATTATTTTATAATTTTAATATTATAATTATTTAGTTTTCGTGCTCCGTTTTTATGTGATTTTACTCATCAATTTTACAAAAATAACTCAAAATTTAACCCTTTTTTGCTCTTGTTTGCTTTCTGGAACACATATTTGACTTATTTTTATATAAAATATGTCATGAGTGATAAAGTATGACATTAAACACATGCTTTCTACTCAATAATTAACTTAAGATTAAATAACTCACTTAAAGGAGAGACATCACCAACCTAACCTAAAACTATACGAAATGTTTGTGTGACAACCCAAATTTTTTAGGTAATTTTTAATTTAGATAATTTAATTATCTTACGTTATTTGGGAGTTATTTCGAAGTTCGATGGTAAGAAATTTAATTTTCGGTAATCAAGATGATCCAATTTAAGTTAGGTATTTAAGTTTTAAAATTGGGACTTAAGTTGGTTGGTGAGATTTTATTTGGATTTAAGAAGATTTGGAATTGGTTGGGTAAGAAATAATTTAAGTATATTATTTTGGTGAATGGGAAAATGTGTCTATAGACTTTATTGTGGGTTTGTCCAGAACGACAAAAGGCCATACAATGATATGAGTTATTATAGATAGACTCATCAAGTCAGTGTATCTTATTCCAGGTAGGTCCACTTATTCAGTAAGCAAGTGGGCACAAATTTACATGAAAGAGGTGGTGAGGTTACACGGAGTGCCAGTTTCAATAGTGTTTGACAGAGACCCTCACTTCATGTCCAGTTTTTGGAAGAGTCTCCAATCAACATTAGACACTCACTTGGATTTTAGTACAACTTTTTACCCCCAGACGGACGACCAAACGGAATGTTTGAACCAAACATTGGAAGATATGTGCCGTCTGTGCATTGGATTTTCCAGGGAGTTGGGACTCCCACTTACCCTTCATGGAGTGTAAGCCCTACTTTTATCTTTAGGTGATGGCAAGCAAGTGGCTATGCGTTGGCTGGGTTGAGGTATGGGTCCATGAGAATGAGCATGGGTGATGGTTGGAAAATAGGTGAAGAACTTGGGTAGTCGAGCCCCAAGCATGAGGGTTGATGTGTTGGCTTGTTGAGGCATGTGTCTGTGAGGTTGAGCACGGGTGATGGTTGGTGCTATGCGTTTGTTGAGGCCGTAAGGGGTTGCGTTGGAGAAGCATGCGTTCAAGGGAGCCTATGGACAGACGCATGATACTATGCGTCCTGGCTAAGTGTCCAAGTTTGCCAAGGGGGTTGCGTGCATACGGTGAAGGAGCCACTTTGTTTATTGGAAAATAAAATAAAATAAAAGAGAAAGTGGAAGTAAGTCGGCAACTCGTTTAAGTGTGTAAAGCTGAGTTTTCGATCATTTTCTGTATTTTCAAAATCTTCAACCGATTCCATTTTTCAGCTGAGCGAGAAAAGAGGTAGAAGAAGAAGTCTAGGGAAATTTTGAGTAGAATTCTGACTGGTTTCGTGGTGTATTTGAAGCTGGAATAGAAGGTTTGATTGCTATCACGCAATCTGAGCAAGGTCTAGTATTTGGAGGATAGCGAGCTGTGGAGATCGAATTTAGGGTTGAGAATTTGAGGTTAGTAAATTAGCTCAATTCTTAACAATTTTTATGAAGGATGGTTGAGCTGAATGTGAAGAGAAGCATGTTAAATGTTAGGTGGAAGCGACTAGTACGGATTTCTCGAGTGATTTGAAGCAACTCGAAGTAACTTAAGAATATCTGTTGAACAAAGAGGAGTTAAGCTTTGAAATCTTGAGGTAAGCTAGAAAATACATTTCTTTACAAGTTTGAAGAAGGGAAGAAGTTCTAATTTGGGTTGGAAATGCGACTTTTAACAGATAGAATTGAAAACAAAAGTAAAGGCAGAAGCTGTGGGAGACGGGTGGCGCCTATGAAAGGTGTTCTGAGGTTTGGAAGGAAGGGGAAGTTAAGCCCTCGATTCATTGGATCGTTTGAGATATTGGAGCGAGTTGGCCTTGTAGCTTATCGCTTAGCTTTGCCACCGTTGCTCTCTGCAGTTCACAACATCTCCCATGTCTCCATGTTGAGGAAGTATTTGGCAGATTTGTCTCATGTAGTTGACTATGAGCCTTTGCAGTTGAGTGAGAATATGAGTTATGAAGGGAAGCCTGTGCAAATTTGTGCAAGGGAAGTGAAGGCTTTGCACAATCGAGAGATAACACTAGTGAAAGTTCTATGACAAAATCATCAGTTCAAGGAAGCAACGTGGGAACGAGAGGATGAAATGAGATTGAGGTACCTGGAGTTGTTCTGACATTAAAACTTTGTAGGACAAAAGTTTCTTAAGTAGGGGAGAATGTGACAACCCAAATTTTTTAGGTAATTTTTAATTTAGATAATTTAATTATCTTACGTTATTTGGGAGTTATTTTGAGCTTCGATGTTAAGAAATTTAATTTTTGGTAATCAGGATGATCCAATTTGAGTTAGGTATTTAAGTTTTTAAATTGGGATTTAAGTTGGTTGGTGGGATTTTATTTGAATTTAAGAAGAATTGGATTTATTGGGTAAGAAATAATTTAAGTATATTATTTTGGTGGATGGGAAGGATTTGATTTCATGAAAGAAATTAAATTAAATTAAGAAAGTTTTTATTATATATATATAAGCCCCCTCGATGTGCATTCAAAGAAAAGAAAAATTAGCCAAAACTCTTTTCCTTCTCTCTCCGGCGGCATGAATCTCATTTTCTCTCCCCAATTTCTTTTCTTCTTCCTTCGTGCGAGCCGCCGAGACCACCCCTCTCCCTCGTCCGACCGTTCACCCTCAACCGCCATCGAGACCACGCAGACACACAACCGTCGTCGAATCTCAATCAGTTGCCACCGTGTATGTGTAGGTGGGTTTCGACTCGTCGATGTTTTCCTCTCCTCGTCGACGCTGCCAGCCGATTCGTCGCCATGACAGTTCTATCGCTAGGTGAGTTCTGCTGCTGTTGTGTGAGTTATGCTGCCACCGTGAGTTCTGCCACTACTGTGGATTTGCCCTTCTTTCTATGGTGGTTTGCGCCGTCGCAGGAATCGTGGTTTTGGGTAAGACTTTGGTGCTTTGGGGGTTCCTCGTTTGGGTTTGAAATTCCTAAAATTTTCTTGCGTTGTGTAGATTGTTGCACTGATTGGAGAGTTGGAAGCAAATGCGGAAATTTTGAGTCAAGTCACGCTTTGGGTAAGAGTTCTTTTGAATTAAATATGGATTAGTATGTGTTTGGAATTAAGCTTAGAAGTTAATTTAAATTGGGAATTTTGCTCTTGGTTCCGATTCAGGAATTTTGCAAGAATTGGTGACTTGTTTAGCGACTTGGACCTAGACCCAAGGTAAGTAATCTTACTACTGGAATCGCTACGTATCGGGCAATTTAGTTAAATAAACATGATGTTGATTCTTCCGCTTAGAAGTTTTTGCTATCTATGAGTTAATGTGGTTGCATGAGATTTTATGACTGCAAGAATATATGAGCATGATGATGTTTGCATGAGAGGTATTATGAATCTATGCTATTCCTATGTGTTTTACTAGTTATGCATGTTAATGATAGTTACCTTCCTACATTGGTAGTGTGTCCATTAGAGATTCATGTTCCTTTGGGATCATCAGAGGTTTGTGTTCTTTTGGGATCATCAGAGGTTTGTGTTCTTTCGGGATCACCAGAGGTTTGTGTTCCTTTGGGATCACTGGAGATAAGTGTCTCCTAGGGAATTCACTAGAGCCTTGTGGATGCAATTTCCAATGTAGGGCGGGTCTAACTAATCACCCAGATAAGTGAAGTGTGAAAAGTAGAAATAAGTATGACCCACTAGCATGTTGCATTTATTGAACATAAATGCATAGCCTGACCCTGATAGTGGGATTAGTTACTGAGTTGATTGCGAATGACAAGAAGAATCTTTGACAATATAAATCAACTCAGTAACTAACCCCACTATTTGAATTTGTTTTGAGATAGTTTTTGAGATTTCCTTTCAAACACGATTGTTTTTTAGGGGTACCCCGAACTAAGTGTTATTTTATTTTATTGAGCTTATGTTTTATATCAAAGTATTAATTTCACACAAAACTTAGATTCTCTTCAACTATTTTGCAAAGTGTCGTTTTAAAGTTGAGCATGCATTGAGAAATGATCCGGTTAGGGGTTTATTTAGTTGAGTCATTACAGTTTGGGTTAGATTGGTTGAGGTTGTTTGAATCCCTTATTCAATTTCTTTAAAAAATAAATAAAGAAAGAATTAATATGTAAAATATAATTTTATTTACTTTAAATATAAACTCAATTTCAATATACATATTGAAAAATTACTCCAGCATACTTAAAAATTTAAGTTTTAAAAGAGTGGTTAGAGAACAAGTAATTGAAAAAGAATTTTGAAATTAAATAACATTAAAATAAATGTGTACTATTTCATATACATAAAAAAAAACATATATTTTTTAGTTTAATAGTTTCAATCTCAACTAACTTCAAACGAATCTAAAAACCAATCAACTCATAAAATTTTTAGTTATTTAAATCCAACTAAATTAAAATCGTACGGATTGAAAAGTTGATCAAATTTTTTGGATCGCTGATTCTTTTGAACACCGTATATGACATTGTTTGAAATGCTGTAATACGAATCAATCTTCCAATATTCAACTACTTATTGTTGAAAATAACCAATTCCTTGATTGGATTCATAATTCATTTGCTTCCCTTTCGTACCTGATATTAATTAACTAGCTGACTTATGCATTTTTGCATCTGCTTCAAAATTTTCACTCCAAATTATTAAGCTTCCATTAGATAAATTGCAAACTATGTACATGAATTACGTGTAAAATCTCATCCGGTGTCCATAATTTACATGCGACTAACCCAAAACACAAGTTACTAACCACGTAGAAATGCTAAAACACATATCATGTATACAAGTTATCTATTGCCACAAACTACCCTAATTTTTCCAATAATATTTCGGTGCATTTTTGTGTGAGAAATTTTCTAATATTATGAGAATACCATATTTTCCTTGTCCATACTATAAATTTAGTTTCATAATATTTGTGAACCCTACATTGATATCAGTAGATTCCACTTTATTTTTAAAAGCACGTTAACGTAACACACAACAACTAGAGTTAGTATGAAAGATTGTCTATAGTATGGAAAATTTTCCCCCTTTGCATCCATCTAAGTGTCTAATCACAAGTTACCATGTGATAACTTTTTAAAGTATATATATATATATTTTATAAATACCCTTTTCCTTTTGTGATTAAAGAAAATACCTCGACTATATTCAAGTATTGGTCTTTTATTCGTACTTTACTTTTCTACTCCAATTTTACTATTGTATTTTTTTTTTATCCTTCATTATTTAAAATTTTATTCTTAAAAATACTCTAATTTTGTAATTAACTTCTAAAAATACATTATTCTAAAATTTTGCCCATAATTGCAATGGAAAAGTGTGTGGACTTGAAGAAAAAGTGAGTCAACCAAACGAAAAGATGTTTGGAAAGAATGGTTGTAGTGTTTTTTTTTTTTTTTTCTTTTTCTTTTTTTGTGTGTGTGGACAAAAGGTACACAAATTTGAGATTATATCCCTTCATTTTCTTAAAGAATCAAAAAAGAACAGTGCTTTTTATAAAAAGAAAAAGGAAAGGAAAATGAAAATGGAAAATGAGTGCTTTCAAAAAAAAAAAAAAAAAAAAAAAAAAAATTTT
>QLSR01000170.1:989277-1001990 GCA_031780015.1 Citrullus colocynthis | reverse complement strand
GGGGGGGGGGGGGGGGGGTTGGAATTGTTTGTTGAATTGCTAAAAATAAATTGCATAAAATAAACATAAACGAGACCGAATTCGAATAATAAAAGTATCCATCTTGATCACAGGTCCATCAGATAATTCTCATAACACCTAATCTTAGCCAACTCACATAGAAACTATGTGAAACGCTAGGCGAGAACCCTAATTGTCTAATTAACCATTTAATTAGATGAAACATATCATAACTAATTGGCTAATAGTATTAAGAACTAGGAACATGTTAAGTTGAATGCCCAACTGGAAATGCCAAATCGACATTCTATATAATTTTTTGGGGTTGATTAGACAATATTTGTTGAGGTGAATTTACAACTTATAACTACAAGCTAATGTCAACATATTGCTACATCTGATTAACATGCAATTGAATGTCACGTATTGCAAATTAAAACATAGCAATTGATTATATGTCGGGCAGCTGAAATACAATCAAATATCGTTCATAGTATGTGAAGAATTTAGAAATATCACAGGAATTTGATAATTAAAGACCTAAACCTCACAAAAGTGTCAAACGAGGAAATCTACTACACGCCTATGCTAGAAAACAGTACCTTTAGTCCATAGTCAATATAACAGACATCGAGGTATCGTTGGGATATAAGAACTAACCTAAAAAGTGAGAGAGAGTGAAGAGAAAACTATATGAAAGCCAATTGGAATGGCTGATGGAATGACCTAGGCTGCTAAAAATTATCTTATAAAATTGTGATGGTGCCGTGGCTCTGATGGAATTCCACATGACCAACACTTTAGGGCGGTGCGACACCAGAGCCTTACTCCAAAATCTGTACTATTGGGAAAGCTTGTGTGGTGGCTTTAGGGGCAAAGTGGTCGTTTTGCCTTTCTCTTTCCAGGTTGATGCAATTCAGCTCCGTTTTGGCCCGTTTTAGCTTCATTTCAGCTCTAGTGCCTGGTTCTACCTCACAAGTGCTCGAAACCAGATAAAGACGTAAAATTTTGTAATAATCTCAAATTAAGTGGAGCAAGATAATAGATTTTCGGTTCTATCAAAAGCCTAGGGACTCTAACCAAGACCATTTGTAACTTAGATAGCCTAAATTACTAATTAATGAAATTCTTGAATGACTAGTCATGCAATGTTGCAAAGAGTTGTCCTAAAAACCTTAAAATCCACACACAAACATGTTCTAACCTATGCCCTATTAAGAATAACACACATAGATGTATCTTCTTCTAGCAAAGACAATGGTTGATCAAGCCATACATGATTTTTAAACATAGAAGTTAAATTCATCAAGAACAGTAAAACTTCAGCAAACAATCCACAAAATTCAAGTCCCACAACCAAGATAAAAAGGGTTTCTTCCCTACCCCTTAAGCTAGAAAAACCTACCTTCACCACTCATAGTGTGCCCCAAGATGAAACCCAATGTTGATTAAATGAAAATAAAAGTAGATAAATGTTAGGAATAAAAAATACAGAGAGAAGTTAGAGGTAGTGGCTGGAAAATTGAGGTTGGAATTTCCTAATTCGGCGAAAAGAACATATATAAAGCAGGCAGGCGCCGCAGTGCTAGGGGACAACAGAGTGGCACCAATGTGCGCAATCGCCAAATTTGTCTGTCAAAGTTTGCAGCGTCACAACGCTACCTTGAATTCTACCGCACTGGAAAATGTGTCGTGACACAATGTACAGTAGCGTTGCGGTGCCATGACCACTACTCAACTATAGGAAATGGTGTCTAGCACAGCGCTGCGATGCTCCTTCAAGGGCGTTTTCATTATTCTTCTCCTTTTTTCTCGTTTGATGCCTTTAGAGCTCTGCTTTGGTTTGTTTTGGTCCCCAGTTCGCTCCAATGATCAATTCTACCCTCTAAGTGCTCAATACCTACAAGTTCATAGAATAAACAGGTAAATTCACAAAACGAGCCCAAATTAAGTGGAATAAGATAGCACCTTTTGGTAGCTATTAAAAAGGTACTCTAGGTTGTTCGAGTTGTCGCGTTATTTGAACACCTCTAATAATATATGTATTGGAGAATTGAGCTAGGGTTATTTTTAATCCTCTTGAGATTAAGATATGAATTTTTCCTAATCATGGATATGTTAGGATTAAATTTGATTAGCTCAAGAATTACTTGGCCCTAGATTTATTTCAGTTGAGGTACAATTTTATCTCAACTTATTTCTCCTTAATTTTTTTTCCTAACATTTGATGTACTTTGTCACGACATTAAGAATAATTTTTTTTTTTTTGTTATTAGTATAAATAAATAATTTTATCATATTTAAAAAGGGTGCAAATGGTTTAAATTTGTGAAGAATTATTATCTACATTTTTTTAGAAGTAAAAGGAGATAAGGGGGTACAGTTCAACAAATAATATAGTTTTTAGAAATAACAAATGTAAAGTAGTTGTGAACAAAATAGTTTTAATGATGTAGTTAAAAAACAGTTCTAGTTTAAGATTGAAATCAAAATCAATGATAAATCTAAGGTATTGTTTCGCTTTAAAAAAATTCGAATACCCGGTACACTAGTTCATCCCTCTATGATCCTCCATGTCAATCCACTTGTACAAAAACTTGTAAAGATGGTACACAAGTTTTCTAAAAATAGTGTATACCCTATACATCGATCTAAGTTCGACTCTTGTTTTATTCGCTTAATAATACATTTCTGGGTTGGCATTGAGGTTTCACGTTTACATTTTTTTTTTTTGTTTAATTTAGGGTAATTAATGTTCTTCCTTTCCCCCCCCCCCCTCCCCCCCTTTTTTAACAATAATAGATATAGATTTTCCATAATAGTTAGATTGGATACACATAATATGGAAAATGATTAACAAATTAAAATAGTATTACATACAAAATTAAGAATATAATTACATTTGAATAAAAACCCATATGTCACATGATGATCGACAAGGTATAGTTAGTTCAAAATGTTGTTGACGATGAATTACACAATCAATATCTTGTTGAGTTACTGAAGGGAATGAACGATTCATCCCACAACGGAAGCATTGGATGTTTTTGTTTCTATTTGAAATTAAACATAAATATAAGAGAAAAGTTAAGCAAATACATACATCAAAATATTATGGGTGGTTCTATTCCAGAAACTACTAAAGAATAAATTGTCACAAAAACTGTTTCGACATCTCATGAAGATCTTTTGATTGCTCAAATAGTTCAAGGGACATCTCTCAATATGTCTCCTATAGATTATGTTTTTAAAAGGAAGAGGAGTGCTCGTTTTGCAAAAGTTAGAGGTAAACGAAAAGAAGGGTTTGAAATTGCACCCGAGAATAGCCCTACGGATTGCATAAATAAAGGAAAGACCATGAAGTCTAAAGGTAATGACACCTTCCCTACTAATATTGTTACTGAAATTATGTCTCAACATGTGCATGTAGAATCTGTTGTTGTCAAGGACTCGCTACTAATGAGAGTTCAAAGAAAAATACTAGGGTTTTAAAAATTACTAAGCTAGCTGGTTAAGGGTGTGTTAAGGAAACTCATGTTAAAATAAATCCTATTGTGGTTGGGGATAGTCATTCTTTCGATGTACTCTCCAATGTTGCCTCTTCTGGGCTAGTTAATCACAAACCTGGCTGTGTTTTGAATCACTTGATTCTAACAAATCTAGTAGAGAAAGTGAGTTAGAGGACGGTAGATCAGTCGAATTTTGATGAGAGTGAAATCAATCAAGGGTCTAAGAGTCCTAGTGACTTTAGTAAATCTGCTAATGACCCTTATGATGCTAGTGACATTTCTGAAGACAATATCCAACATTCTTGGAAGAGATAGATGGTTTAATGAGGTGGCCAAAAGCCTTGACATGAAGTGGACGGGTAGTGTGTGGCCGAAAAGAGGGATGGTTAGGTTGTAACCGAGCCCCAGGAGGCGTGTGTTGCGGGCCTAGTGTGTTAGAAGGTTAGGCCGAGGGGTGCGTCCATGATGGTGAGCTTGGGTGATGGTTTGATGCGTTGGCAAGTAGGCTATACATTTAAGAGCTTGGCCATGTTGGTTGAGGTTAGTAAGAGGGGGGATGCGTCGAGGCTATGTGTCCAAGAGGGCCTAGGGGCTGACACATGATGGCTGTGTGTCCATGCTAGGCGCCTAAGTCGGCCAAGGGGGATTGCGTACAAGGTAGCCAGCTAACCTCAAAAGAATTTGTGGAGGAAGTTTTACCCAAGGATGTGTCCACTATTCCTTCTTGATTAAGTAGAGCCTAGACTTAAGTGATAAGCAAGCAAAATTACGTGTCAAATTGAGGTTAAGTATGACATGGGCATGCATGCAAGCATGAGGTGGCGAGCTAGGAGTTTGCATGCAGATTTCTGTGAAGTCTATAAATAGAGGGTTCAGCAGATGAGGTTGGTGTGTGCAAACCACTTGTGCTATTTGTGATTTTTTTTCCCACCAAATTATCCTAAATTGGGTCTAGTTTTACTGAGAAAGGGCTGCCGAAAAGAAACTCCGTGAGGAAGAACTTGGAATTCATAAAAAACGAAATTTTGAGGTAAGATAGCTAAGCCAATTATCTACAAGTTTGTAAGAGGAAGAAAAGTCTAATTTTGGCTAGAAACCTTACTTTTGGCAGCTGGAAGATAAGATAGTGTCTTGAGGTTGCCCGATGCATTTTTGAAGAGGCTGTGTGTGTAGGCAAGCAAGGGCAGTTGCCGGAAGAAAGAACACTTTGAGGTTATTTTGACAAGCTTCAGACACACAGGATGTGGGCTGACACACCACTGGCCACATGAGAGTAAGTAAGAGGCGTTACTGTCGGTGTGCAGGCTGTGGAGGCGAGACAGGTCTCGCTGGTGGCGTTGCGTGCGTGCAGAAGTTAAGCAAGACGAGTCTTGCTAGTCTCACTGAGGCGCATGACACGGACTGTCGATGCCGACACGCGCGCGCTTTGCCTTTTTTGAGGTTATTTTGGTAGTAGATGTGCGAGAATTGCTGCCCATGAGAGGCAGTGTGGGCGAGGCAGTGGCTGCACATGCATGACAGTGTGTTATGCGAGGTTTGCCGCCCATTTGAGGTTATGTCGGCTGAGTGTGCGTGTTGCAGGGCTGTTTGACAAGCCTAGGGGCAATTTTCCACTTTTGGACATTTTGGTTAATTTTTTCTTGTCGGTGAGCCTTTTTGAGTTAAAATGACTTAAAACAAGTCATGAAGAAAATTCTAAGGATATTGACAGAAGAATTAATTTATTCTAGGCCGGGAAGAGCTAGGGGAAGCATATAACCCATTAAGAGCCCAGGACAAGTAGTGAGTGGCTTAATTTTGTTTAAAATGATTTATTCTCTTGGTATTTCTAGAATGCTCAGTTTATTCGCAGAATATGAGATTTCTGATATAAGTTGAATTTCATAAAGCATATGTTTCTTTATATGAATTTGAACTTGCTTTTACATGATTTTGAGCATGATGTTTTATGTTACCTAGCTTTGTGAAAAGTATGCTACTTGATAAATACTCTAAGAATTCTGAAGAATTGTTTAACTCATGTTTATCATTTAGCATGCTTTTATTTTCAAAAGATGGTCCCTAATGCCAAAAGACATGGAGAGGGTATATGGGCAGCTTGAATACAATAAATGGTCCCCAATACCAAAGGACATAGAGAAGGCATATGAGCAGCCTATAATATTGGGAATCCGGTACTGAAGGACTAGTGAAGGTACACGGGCAACCCGGGTTATAATTCATATGTGCATATAGAGGAAAATTCAACGTTGTCGTGTTGAGAGTACTCCACACAACTAAGGTTATTCGACACTGGGTATGAAGAGATTATTCTATCCCAACTAAGATTGTTTTCGACATTGGGCATGTTGAGATTACTCCACCCTGACTAAGGTTGTTTCCGACGTTGAGTAGTGTTGAGTTTACTCCGCCTCAACTAAGGAAAAATCTTTAAAAAATATACAAATGTTTATAAGCTTCTGAAAGTTTTATTATTTGATTATCAAGCATGATTTTGTTGAGCTTTTAAGCCAAACATAGTTTTATAAACTTGTCATTCACTGGGCAACCTGGTTCATGTTTTCAAATGTTTTTAACTTTCCAGGTAGTGAGCGAGACCAGGGTGTTTAGCCTACTCGTCGAACTCGTATGGATCTGCTTCTTAGTTTTGATGATTGTAAATATTTGTACTTAGACCTAACATTGTACATATTGGGGTTTAAGGAGTGGTGGAAATGTGTAAAAACTTTGTTGTTATTATTATAAAGTTAAATTTGGTATTATTTATGGCCTAGATGTAAGTTATAATTATGTTATCGAGTGCTTAATAAGGAATTTTGCAGAGAGTTAAGTTGACAGTGGATGTCGTAAAGGATTGATATTTGCTATCATCATGCCTCTTTTTAGGTTAAGAGGATAACTAGGGAGGGGTGTGACATAATGAATCTAATAACGAGTCCTCAAAGTTTCATGATATAGGAGGGACCAACTCTGACAAGGGGTGGGAGGAAATTGAGGAACCTCTGTCTGATAGTGAAAAGGAACCTATTGTGCAAGAATGCAAATCAAAGAAGAAAAAAAAGAATACTAAAAAAGTTGTTCCCTCTGTTCCTTTGGACGAGATTTCATTCCATTCAATTGATAATGCTCAAATGTTGAAGTACATTGTGAATAGAAGAATTGTTATTGAAATAGGAGCTCTATGAACAAGCTCAAGATTGTTTGGAAATTATGAAGCTGCTAATTAAGGTTAAACTTGTTAAATCTATGCTGAACTTGAGGCCCTACAATCCCAAGTTAATCAGAGAATTTTATGCTAATTTTCCTCATTAGTTTGGTCAAGTCGATAGTCTTCACTATCGTTGAGTGTATGTGAGACGACATTGTACATTGTTCTTTACTCCTATCATCAACAAGTATTTTGAGTGCCAAACTGTTGAAAATGTAACCGAGGAATGACCTATTTCTGATCTAGTTTTTGAACTCACTAGTGGGGTCAAACGAGCTTGGCCTCAGAGTGGTCAATTTCCTTGCTCTAATCTCAGTGTCAAGTATGCTTGATAGCTGTCGAAAAGAGCTATTTTTATGTCCTTAATTCCCTTTGTTTGTTATGTTTCATATGATCAAATGTCTATTTTTGTAGGAATTCGAGCACATCATTGTTCAGAGTTGATTTGTAACTATAGGAAGTGAAGTCGGGCACCCAGAGCTCAAGGACGAAAAATTACCAAAATGCCCTTGCGGCCAACGAAGAGCATAGCGCAGCTACGCTTTGCTCTACACTTAAAGGTAGAGAACATTGGCGAGAACGTCACAACGCTCTTTAGTTTGACTGAAAGGGCTGAAGGAGCTCATGTGCGAGGCTCACGCTTTATTCTACACTCGAGACTAACGCTTCGATTCCTACTGAGAGCATAGCGACGCTCCTTCAGAGCGCAGCGACACTTGCTCTATTTTTATATATATTCTCTTCTTTTTTTTTTTCTATGGTATGAATGGTGGATTTGATGGAAGCCGAAGTAAAACCCCATATTTCTTCTTCTTCCTCTACTTTTCTACTATCTTTACGTTAGATTTTACATTTAAAGGCTCATGGATTGCATCTCTCATTCTTTTTTGTCTATGAATCAATGAGGTAACCTTTTTTTATTTAGTTTTGGGATAAAAAATCTATGTAATTTTCTTGGAATTTTTGTGGATTGGGCTTAATGTATATTGATTTTATGCTTTCTTTGAATCTATTTTAATTTCTAGATGAATGTTTGTGTGTTGGCTATCCCTTATAAGTATGTCTGCCCTTGCTATTTAATTCGTAGCTTCGTCATGTTCGCACTTGAATGTCTAGCTCAATCATCTAAGTAACAATTAGTTAATTGTGTATTTAGTGGGTATCCTAGAATGCATGTATTAACTGGGTTCAAAGATAAAATCGGTTAATCAGTTAATCGGTTAGACTATCCAATAGGTTAATCAACACAAAAGAACCCTAAAGCTTAATGCACTTATTATTTTTTTATGGACGCTATTGAAACCAATTGATTTATGAGCATTTAGTTTAATTAAGGCATTGCTAGAATCGCTTTAATTAATATTTAAGACGCTTGGTTAGTTTAATTGAGCTTTTCGGCTGCCTGTAGCGTTGTTGAGACCCTACTATCTCAAGAGAATTTTATGCTAATCTTCCTAGTTAGTTTGGTCAAGTTGATAGTCCTGACTATTATCGAGTGCACGTGATAAGATGTTGTGTGTTGTTCACTATTGCTTTCATCAACAAGTATCTTAAGCACCAAACTACTGAAAATGTAACTGAGCAATGACCTTCTATGTCTAATCTAGTTTTTGAACTCACTAGTGGGGTCAAACGAGCCTAGGCTCGAAGTGGTCAACTACCTTGCTCTGATCTTAGAGTCAAGTATGCTCTCTTGCACAAAATTGGAGTTGAAAATTGGTGTCCTTCCTCTCACAAATTTGGGTTATCTACAAGTCTTAGCCTTTTGTATCAAATTGGCACTGGATCCCCTTTCAACTATGGTGTGTTTATTCTTAATCAAGTAATTAGACATGGCTCTCAAGTTGCCAAGATTCTGCTGTGCTTTCCTCCTTTGATTTGTGGCACGATTCTTAATCAGCATTCCGATATTCTCCTTCAAGATGAAGCCCCTAGTCCTATTCCCCCTGCATCATCATTTAGCTACAAGTTGTACCAAGGTAAGCATGTTCCTGATCTTGGGCATAGTGATGTTCTTGAGATGAATGTTGGGCCTAGTCATGTCTTCCTAAACACCCCATGCCGGGAAAAGGACGGTCTATATGTTCGCCAATAAGTCCAAAGAAGTTGGATTTCTTATTTAGAAGCTGCCTCATCAAAAAGTTGAGCTTGATGAGATGCTACAAATGCTCCACGGTTCTTCTTCTCAACATGATGGGTCTCATACCTCGAGGGATCTTGGTTTGGATGATGAAGCTTGACAGTTTGTGCTTGGTGGTGCCTTATTGTTTTCATGTGTTTTTAAAGCTAGACAAAATGGGGAGTGGTTGGCTTGGGTGGTTGTGTTTGGTGGCTTGTGGGGATATGCTGGTGGAGTTCTATAGTTCTTCTAACTTCTATGTTTTTACGTTTTGTTTGTTTCTTTGGTTTCTTGACATGACAATATACTTTTTTTGGTATTGATTATCTTCTTTCATCTTTTGTCTGCACTACCTTTGTTTGGTTTGTTGGTTTTGTCTTAACTTAAAATATCTTGCCAAAGGGGGAGTTTGTTAAAGTTTTGAGTTGGCAACATTTATTTAATACTTTGTGTTGTTATTTAGAATTTCTCTACTTTTGGTAGTTCCTAATAGCTGGGTGTTTTTGGAAATGCGAATTTTGCGACATTTTTTTCCATACCTGAAAAATCTTTTTTTTCTTATTTTGGTTATCTGCTTACCTTTTATGTGCTTGGATATTTTTGGAAGGTAAGGTTGGTCGTTGCTTCTCTGCCATATTATTTAAAAAATTTTAATTTTTCTCAGAAAGTCATTTTCGAAAGTAGAGAGAGCAGCGTCGTTCCTGTTCAAGAACCGAAGAAAATTTCATGATCTTTGGGTTGCTAGAGCCAATTTACGTTTGGTGTCATCTGCCAAACTAATTGTTATGTTTTTCTTCTGAAATCTTCTAATGATGATTATGTATGCTTAGGCGGCTAAATGAGTTGAGTGAAGGGGTCTTTACTCCAATAGAAAAGATTGAGAGGATGTATTGTTCTTAGGGGGAGCCTAAGACGCTTTCACTAATATCATTACTTAGAGGGAGCATAAGTCTTTGAGAGGAGTCTCTTGCCTAGGTCGTCTAGATAAATGGTCAAGTGATTAAGCTGTATGAGAGTTACTATAATCTAGTTGTTGTTATAGATAAGCACTACGTTGTAATTGGTTTTCATTTATATTAGTTAAGTTATCTTTCTTAGGCAGTCTGCCCCCCAAAAAAAAGGTGGTATTTCACTGAACTGGTTTATCAATCCTGTGTGTTTTTTTGTTGAGTTATTTCTCAAAGTCGCTTATGTTTTGTGATATGTTGTAACGCTATTGTTGACATGATAGCAAGTTGATAAACTCTGTTGTTTTTCATCTTGTCTTACGTTTTTGCTTTTTTTAGCTTTTGTATGTTTGGTTTGATTGTGAACTTTAACTCTTGTCATTTGGTTTTGTATTTTTTGTACCTTGACCTCCGAGAGTTCCTTTTCTGCAATATATCATATCACCTTGCAAAAAAAAGGAAAGAAAACAATAGAAAAAAAATAAAATAAAAAAATAAAAAGCTTCCTTCTTTACTTGCAACAATGCAGTCGATGAAGCATTGTGCAATTTTAACCTTGAAGTTGTGCTTTGAGTAATTCTTTGTAAAATTAATTACTAGGTCATGTTTTGGTGTGTTTTAGTCAGACCAAAAGCATGTTTAGTCAAATGGGGGGAAAAAAAACCAAAACAAAACATAAAAATACTTAGGAAAACGGAAAAAAAAAAAAAAAAAAAAACTATTTAAAGTTCTTAAAATATGCTTTGTGAAAAAGTTATTTTCCGAATACCTTCTAACCTAAGGCGTATTCCAGAAAAACTATAAAATACTTTAAAGAGTACAGAATCAAATGTGCATTGATTTGGTATTTTTCCTTTATTAAGATGCTCTATAATTTAGGAACTTTCTGTTTAAGTTTCTTATTTAATACATCTTCAAATACATTTTCAAGAACTTCCGATCTAACTACCTTTTGTTAAAGCCTCCCAAACACATTACAAAGCAACTATTTAAAAATACCCATCGTCGTATAAATAAGAATCATAAATGATGATTTAAACATTAAACATGCATTCTTGGCAAAAATCATCGCATACATTTAGTGTAGTAATTAGTAAATTTTGCTTTAGATATTTGATACTTTATCAATATCTTGAAATATATGGAATATCTGAAAGGAAATAATATGCTCCCATCTATTTTTCATTTTGTACAATATTTTAAATGTTGATGTTAATGAAAGTTAAGCATTAAAATATAAATATTTATAAATTGGAGAGATACATATCGATATCAAGAAATAAATAGATATCTCTGGTCTCTTTATCCATCAAAACATTTTTAGAAAACCATATATTAAATAATATGAAGATATATACCAAATAATAAAATTTATAATTTAGTTTGGAAGTAAAACAATTTTATTGTTAACTTATATCATTATATTGTTTCTTTTATTTATAAATATATTTACTGATTTCGACATATTGATATTTTAGTCTTTGAATTATAAATGTCGAGGCTTCAAATTTAAAATGTATAGACGAAAATATCAATAAAATGTTGATATCCCGTCGATATTGATGAATACCTAAAAAAAACTTTGCATATAAAAATATATTAAAAATGAGTTTAAATTCGTTATTATTATTATGAAGTCCATATTAGTATATTTTGTCCATTGTTTTATATGATAGAATAGAAATATGCATAGCAATACTAGACTACTAGTAAGGGCACTGTGTAGTGGTAGTTGTAATGCGAGTTAATGAATCTCATCTATATCAATGAAAAAAATGGTTATGTCTCGCTCTTTAGATAGGACAATATGTTAATAGAAATGTAAAACATTGGGGTTAGAATATGTAAATAGTTTCTTTACTTGTGAACTTTGAACTATAATAAAATTAAAGATGAAAATATATTACGTTTTCGAATAATAAAGAGAGGAAGTATAAACACAGATTATTACACATGCAAAATAATATTGAAATCTTTTTTATTTGGAAAAAAACTTGAATGTAGTCTCGGTTGCACCTATTTTTATATAACTGAGACTACATATCAATAAAAATCTACAATGTGGTAGATTATTTTACAAAAATAGATTGTTTTTAACCTTTTACTATGTAGGAAAAATAAAACGCATGAGATTTGATAAAATCTAGGCTGCATCTAGTCATTGTCATTTGATATCTACATATCACATTGAAATAATATGTAATTTATTCTTTGGAGTTTGAGTCAAAGAGAAAGCCTACCATCCAATTTTTTCAATTAAAAAACAATTAGATTGCTCTTAATTATTACCCTTTAATATAAACATATCACACCGAAATAATATATAATTTATTCTCTTGAGTTTGGGTCAAAGAAAAAACCTTTGAACTATTTTTTTTTTAATTTTTCTTTTAAAAAAATATCTTAGGTTTAAAGTTAATTTTTTTTCCCTTATAATATTAAAGTATTTGAAAAGAAGATTAATGATATATTGTTTCTATTTCTTGAAATTAATGTTCTTTTAAAAAAGCGTAACAAAGATAAAATAGGAATATATTCTGAAAGAGACTATAGCCGAGCAATTGGAATAAATTTGGATTCCCACTATTCATCGTTGCAAACTTGCAAAGTCTTCTTTTTATCTAAATATTTTAAGCAATCCATTCGGTCATTTTTCTATGAAGCCAATACCTCACACGTCGCTTTCAATTCTTGGCCTTTTGAAATCTCATATATTCTCCCCTATCATTCTTGCCGCCATAACCCCTTTTTTTTTTTTCTTTTTTTTAAAAAATAATCTTATTTCATTAAGTATGGGCAAAAATATCCTATGTATATTATATTATATCAACTTTTTTGTGCTGGTTAGGTTTTATGTATGACCAATGTGCAGAATGTAATAGGTATCCATTAAAAAAAAAAAAAAAAAAAAAAAAAAAAAAAAAAAAAAA